>JBCAUA010806525.1:0-14684 GCA_038406235.1 Peronia verruculata
TATCTATCTATCTATCTATCTGTCTGTCTGTCTGTCTGTCTGTCTGTCTGTCTGCCTGCCTGCCTGTCTGTCTGTCTGTCTATCAGTACCCAGACTTAACAGTTTGAAGCTAGACATGCTCAGCCTACAGAGCACTTTATTCGCTGTGAGTGGGCATTGCCCTGTAGACATGCGTGCGCATGTACTCACGCGATAACAGCGATTACCTTATCTGCACCGACACTAAAACCTCTCCAGACTATCGAGTGCTCACCTTGATTGATCACGGGCTTTAAAAGCTGCTCACGTTCAACGTATTCACCCCCTCTCTCTCTCTCTCTCTTTCTTTCTTTCTTTCTCTACGCCCCCGTCCCCTTTCTTCCTCGTTCTCTGTTCCTCCTCAATCACTGACATTGACAAGAGAATCACACTGGCCAAAATACAATAATGTGCCTTTACATTAAACATATAAACCAAACTGAAGCCAAATATGCTCAAAGATATCGTGGACACATAATGTCGAATAAGACAATAAAACGTTATAGCATCTGTTGCACGGAAATAAGTGCTTTACTATCTATTGTTACTATTATTATTAGAGTCATTATTATTGCTATTATTTTTATTAAGTAAAAATTGTCTTTGTAGTGAAGCAATATAGAATCTAAACAAAATCGCATAGAACATAACCGCATCATATTATATAAAGAAATTAATATAAAGGTAGAGAAATACAACGATTGAATGAATGAACAAGGAAAGAAAGGAAAAAATGAAAAGAGAAACATATGAATAAAATGCATAAATTGAAAAAAACAAAACAAATAGATACATAATAGATTAAAAAGCAGATAAACAAATAGATAAACAATTAAATAGATCAAGATGAGTAATATATAAGTACATAACTAACAAAATAAATACATAATGGTTAAATAGATAAGCAAATAAATGAATAAATACATTGAACATATACACACATATCCTCACTATTCGAAATTAAAACAATGTAATGAAACAAACATTCCCATGAAAACAAATTTATTTTGTGAATCCACAGAAACATTAATTAAACATTCATTAGATACACCGAACATGTCCCGAGGAGTACACAATGCCCACAGCATTACATAAATATGCTAGCATAAACTGAATATCGATCACCCTACCTCTCCTGCCCAGTTTGTTTGTTTGTTTGTTTTTCTGTTTGATTGTGTGGACACCGGTGCACATGCACTCCACTCCAGAGGTCAAGCGATACCTGCAGTTTCCACTATCTGCTTCAAGAGTGACGTTCTCGAGGCAATGGGTATTTCCCCCTGGTTTGTAACAGCTGTTTACAAGTATCCATCACCTGCTCTTTACTCCCTCCCTCCCTTTCACCCGCCCCCCCCCCTTTCCCGCATTTATTTTCATTTATTTATTTATTTATTTATTTATTTACTAGAAGAGTCTATGTCTGTCTATTTGTCTGTATGCTGGTTTGCTTGTCTATCTCTTCATCTATACATTGATCTATATATTCGTTTCGTTCTATATACATCTTTCAATCTCCTGGTGGACGTTATGTCGACGATTCTTTGTTTTAAAAAAAAAAACTGTATTCACTTTTGAAATAAAACATTTAAAAATAAATAAATAAAATAAAAAATATAAACTAAGTAAATAAATAAGCCTGTCTTAAAAAATCATGTCGTCACTTAAAAAAAAAGAAAAAAAAAACCTTATAATAACCATAAATCCTGTCTTTAAAAAATCCTGTCTCCTTCCTGCAAAGAGAGAGAGAGAGAGAGAGAGAGAGAGCGAGAGAAAGAAAAGACTAGCAAACTACCTACTCAGCTAAGCTTACTCCCTTTTCTTTTTCTTTTTTTTTTTTTTTTTAAAGTTATTGATTGATTTATTTCTTGAAGATGCGTGGTTTTTTTTTTTGTTTTTTTTTTTTTTGTTTTTTGCTTGTTTTGTTTTTGATCTGTATATGGAACTATCCTTCTGTCTTTCTCTGCCGTTTACTCATATTTCTGTGTCTTGTACGGCCGTCTAATTACTGATATTCCTGTGTCTTGTACGGCCGTCTAATTACTGATATTCCTGTGTCTTGTACGGCCGTCTAGGAAAAACAAGCTTTAGTCTTCGTGAGACTTGGCCATACCCCTCTCACTTGGCAGTTACCAAAGGATTACTTCTCATGCCCCATGTCCGCTCATCAATGCCCACAGTGATGGATCCCGGATTATCTGACATGTGTAAGCGAGCCCATTTTCTGTGGAACTAGACTTTAGTTTCCTTTATGGTTCTCCCTCATGATCTCTGTTCCCTGTTCTACGCTACTTCTTACCGATTCCCGGATATTTCTGTACTTTTTCTTAAGCTACTTTTTCTTAGGCTACTTTTTCTTAAGCTACTTTTTCTTAGGCTACTTTTTCTTAACCTACTTTTTCTTAAGCCTTTCAGTCCTCAGAAAGTAGGATTATCTCGGCTTGCAGTAGATGCCTGTTTTTGCTGAGAATTTTTGTGAGTTGATATTTGAAATTCGCAACTTTGCCAGGACAGCAGTACAATCCACCTACTCTTCATCAATATTTAGCTGCCAAGGTTTCTTTAACGAGCGTAACAAAGACACGGAACCTCCTAAATATATTTGCCTCTATCGGAGAAGACTGGAGGTCGGAGTATGCAGGTTTAAAACTTCGTGTCCTTCCATTCCCCAATGGGAGGGCCTGCGAGTCGAACCCACAACCTCACCGACGTAAGTTTCTTCTTTACCATGGAGCAAACGCCAAACCACATAGCCACGGCGACCCTATCCGATATTTCTTCCACCAAAACATTCTCCTTCACTCTTCTTTTTTTATGACAGCTTAGTAATTCAAACCCATCGCCCCCCCCCTCCCACCCCCGCCTCCTTTTCCTTCCCCCGCGTCCTATCCTTGGGTCTTATCCTCATTTCCTAAGGAGTCACGTTTTGTCATACACCGGTCTGAAATGATACATGTATTTCTACCGGGCCCATCAACAAGAGTCTATAAATATTTCCACGCACTAACCACTGAGCTGTGAAACAGTTAATCTACGTCATCTCATTTCATATCCTGTTTTGGTCCCTAACAGTTTCGATTAAAGTCGTAACAGTCTTTCTCCCAATAGTATACGTACCCTCTTAACGATCTCTATTTGTTTTTGCAATGTTACCTCTTGTTTTCTTCGCCTCATATTCCGTGGTGCCATGGGTAAAACAGAGCATTTTTTAAATTCTTTTTATTGTTTCTATACTGCTCGTCTCTAAGGACTGGAACAGTGAAATTCTGTAATCATTAACTTAACTATTTAATCCAAAACAACACTTTGATTTTATCTCTCAACTCCTTGTGTCCGTGGGTATTTTTCATAGATAAAGCAGAAGAATTCAGCAGTTTCATTTTCTAAACATTGTTTTTGTATCGCTCGTCTCCAAGGATTAGAACAGAGAAATTCTGTAACCGCTGAATACTGAAATGATAGTACTTCGTGCTACCATTACAATGTAACGCGTGTGTGATTGATTTAAAGATGATCTGTGGAAAGTTTGTCCTGAAAAGATCGGCTTGGTGGAGATCGAGTGCTAATTCCCCACTCGGTCCTGGCGTTCCCCATAATGAGCCGTCCTTATGTAAACCGGTCAACAGTCCCGCCGACACAGCTCCATTACAGCTTCCGGCTCGCGTCTCCCATAATCCCTCTCACTTCCTGTTGTGGTCGGATAGACTCGGCGCGATCTGGACTCGAACAGATATGGTGTAATCTGTGCTAACCAACGTTAGTCTGTACTAACCAAGCGCATTACTCGTGAACAAATCTGATTTAGTTTGTCACTACTCTTTTGTTGTTGTTATTGTTGTTGTTGTTGTTGTTGTTGTCGTCGTCGTTTTTCAGGACTGTTTAGCCGGAACTATGTGTGATTGGGTTAATCAAAGTGGCTTTAAAATGGAGTTGTTGGTCAGATCAAGAACAATATATTGATTGACGAAATTGTCTTTTTTTTTTTTTTAAATAGAGAGATTGACGTAACTTTGACCAAAAAAGCCTTGGAAGAACAGAAGAAGAAAAAACTCTAGCCAACTGAAGGAAATAAGGGTGAGACTGATAAAAGTTGATTACGAAGATAACCAATGTATTTTACAATTATCTCGGATAAATCAAGCACAGCTGAGATAGCCTTAGCTTTGAAAAAGACTGAAAAACAAACAAACAAACAACAAAGTAAAAAAAGGAAAAACGATGTGCTATATCAACCAACTTATTAACAAACTCGGGCAGCCATGGCATATTATGGACATTAAGTATTTTTGAAATAAATAAATAACTCAAAAACGCATTCGCTAGCTTATTTAAGAGGGGCACTCAGATGCATTGAATGAGCAAGCAAACAAACGAACGAACGAATGCTGGGGGAAAAAAAAACATGCAATCTTGATTATACCGACAAATTACAATTTAAAGGAGACTGCTGTTCACGATGGCTGTAGTTTGAGATCACTTGTGGTCAAAATATCACGCAAATGACAAAGAATCGTATTTCTTTCTTACATTTACACAAATATAAAAAGAATGCTCCGAGGGAATGATATGATATCTTTCAGATTGTTTGCAACCACAATCACAGTCTCTAAATGTTTAATCCTCTCTCCTCTCTAATAAAATCTCGGCTCAAGTAACCGTAGGGTAAAACGAACCTGAAATAATTTGTTACTGCTACACCGGCAGCAGATAGTTGAGAACCACAGTCGCGCTACTTCCGATGCTGATTTGAAATCAGTCTAATTCTATCTCATGGTAATCTAGCTACGATCAGTAACCGTGAGGTAAAATGAAACGGGGGGTACTTTGTAATAATTACACCGGGTTCTGCATGGCTGAGTGAAATGTGAGTTCGTTGTTTTCATTTTCCGCTGAATGAACGGTGAACAGCAGAAAAAGTATCATTAGCAATAGATAGTGCCTCTCACGTGTACAAAATGAACCGCGAAATGCTAACAAAGATTTACTCAGTGTAACAAACAGGGGGTGTCAGGTGAAATGATAGGCTGTAAAGACTGATGGAGTCATTTTTTCATTACCCATGACTGTGCATTTATTTCTTTTGTCTCCCAGGAAACCAATGTGTCTGTTTACAAGTTTAAACACAAAATAAAAGAAAAAAAGGAAGAATAAAAGGAAAAGGAAAGAAAAAACAAATAACTCGGTAAACAAAATTTAATAAAGAAAAAAAAAAGAAAGAAAGAAAGAAAGAAAGAAAGAAAGAAAGAAAGAAAGAAAGAAAGAAAGAAAGAAAGAAATTGAAGTTGAAGAACCGCTTGTCCAAGTTTATATTGATTTCCAGTTCCAGTACCCGTGAAACCCTAGTGCTCGATCAATTTTATCGCCTCTTTATACCTCCGGCAAGGGAGAAAAGTAATGAACTGTTTCATCGTAAAAGAACAAAACAAAAGCTATTTGCGTGGGTAATTGTTAACGGTTGGTTGTAACATCAGATCACTAATGATCCTCAGTAACGGATTCAGTTGATTGCTTGAAATTGCCACTGAAGGGGATTGCACGAAGCTGTTGCGGTGTAATTTATCCAAGCTGATCACGAATATTTGTACATAAAAGAGAGGCTGTATCTATATAAGGCACTGTCTTTAACCCTTTGAGCCTTGAATCCCTGAATCTATTGTGACCCTCCTACCTGAGCTCCTGAGCGATTTAAGGCCATGCCTGATTGACTAATTTTGAAATTAATGTAATCGGCTGTTGTTAGATTAGCAGTCGATGAATATAAGGTTTAAATATATCTTAATACAATTTGGTCTTGCAAATTTTTCTACCGGTTGTTACGTTCTATTTGCCATTAGTGTCTCAGTGGACAGAGCTCAGAGGGTTAACAAGCAAGTGCAATAGGTGAAAGGACCTCAGGTAAATAAACATCCTCAGTATCACTATCAACGGTAGCTTGCTAATTTACCCAGTCTTGTTACGAAGAGAGGTCATGTATCAACAACGCAGACAGATCTTCGGCACTCGGGAGAAAGAAATCTGAGAAACATAAATAAACAGGACGAAAACGATAGCAACAACAACAACAAAAAAACAACAACAACAACAACAAAAACAAAAACCAAGCCAGTTGCACGACGCACTAGGTTTGCTAAGTTATTCAGCCTTGTCACGAACACGCCTGCAGACATAAAGAGGAAAGATCTATTTTAGCCATCCATTGATCTGAGACTCACTCACAGGGTAAAAAAAGATTTAAGCAACAAGGGTCAAAACAAAAACAGTGACCACAGCGGAATCAATAACAAGGCAGTTCACAGGTTTGAACTACGTCATAATGACGAAACTATTTCCAAGGGGGGGGGAGGGGGAAGTCATTGATCTACGCAGCAAATCAATGTCTATTTTGGCCTGCTATTAGTGAGTAAGTGAGGAAATTTGTTAGTCAAAGCTGTCACTACCAGGTATTTTCTCTGAATCTGCATAGGAAACAATGTGGATGTACAAAATAAAATCATTTGCTCTTGAAACTAAAACACACAGTGCAATTTATCTAAATACGATCAAAATTCTTCAAAATTCATTCTTATTCATAGTGAATTATTTAGAATGGAATTTGTACAATATGCATCGATCGCATAGAAAAATGAGAGAAAAACGCTCTGGGAAATGTTTACAATCTCTAGTAATTCGTGTTTCTTAACTGTTAGGAAAATGATCAATGATCAAATTAGCCACATAATCATCACAAAATAATCACAATTCAGACTAAGCAGTCATGCTATTGTAAGATATAATGTATCATCCACACAAGTATGAAAAATACAATAGGCACAAGTACTTATTGAAACCAAAGAATACGAACCACGAGTACGAACGAGTACAAGTATGGATACTTCAGTGAATTCTCCTTCTTATCATATCGCCTAAACACTTAGAATTCGATCGCAATCGAATCATCATTATCTTTAGCATCGATGGTATTGCAATAACACTTCAATTCCACTCCACAAATATAAGATTGGATACGATAGTGTTAGATTACCAAGATAACGTATTCGATTAACCTATTTTCCCAAGACACATTGGATGTCTCCCAGCGCCACTCAGACTGAAGCTTCCTGTCGTTACTTTTTCAAGATCATTTTAGATTAAAAAATACTCCGTGTTGTTGAATATCTCATGAATATTTATGCTTCGAAAAAGATCATTTACCTTTATCCCGAGTGCTGCGAAGTCCGCGCCTCGGGTTTTCCCGAACCGCTTCAGATCTCGCGAGAATGATTATACCTCATTTGATTACAGGAACGGGATTTCCCGAGATTTGGCAGAGTAGCTAAAAATAGGGCGCGAACTTCGCAGCACTGCATATAGATCTAGATCTAGTCTGAGTCTAGATCTAGACTCTAGTCTAGATCTAGATCTAGTCTAGACTACTAGATTCAAGATCTATAGATTATAGTAGAATCTAGATCTAGATCTAGCAAGATCTGGATCTAGAATTCTAGAATCTCAAGAGTAGATCACTAGATCTCTAGTTCAAGTCAACCCTCTGGTTCCTGACCACTTAGGGCTGCTCTAACGAAAAAGTCGCACAGTAGATCTAGAATCTATTTCAGGGTGACGTCAAGAGTTGTAAAATTTGTTTCCAGGGTCAGGCAATCATGTCTAGATCTAGATCTAGATCTAGGTCATAATTTAAAGTAGAAGTTGGAAGTAGATGGCACTGTAACTAACATTTTGTGAACCCTACATCACGACCCTCTTCCCACTACCGGCCTTTCTCAGCCCGATCGGTTGTTTGTTTACATTTGCAGTGTGAGATTTAAGTGTGTAGTAAGCAGTGCTTTGTTATTTTCACTTTGATTTCATTTAAAATGCTGTCTAGAGAACAATAATAGATTTGTCTCGATTAGCGCACTCTGTATGTGAACCTCCCGGTGTCTATTTTTAGAAAGGGGGCAGCTGACCACACTCCGCATAAACAAGGCCTACTCATTGAGGGTTTGAATCGAAAGGATGGTGAACAAACATGCTGTTTGGGTATATGCAATGCAATTCAAGGCGAAAAGATCATGAGAATACTGAAAGTGGAGACTTTCAAAAGATTTCCACAGCCCAGAACAAGAAGGATATATGTATGGAGTGGATAAGATGATGCAATGCCCGCATAGCTATTGGCAACCGATATGTTGAGTGTGTGCTTTTGTTTAACAAAGCAACAGCAAGATTTGTTTTGCTTATTATCCATACTTTGTATACTATGGTATTAATTTGGCAGGGGTTAGATATAGATCTGTATTTTATAATCTAGATCTTGTACTATGTTGCTGATCTAAGCCAAGATGTTGTTTTACTTTCGAACACTCTGCTACCCCCAGAATCTGGATAAAAATAAATGTACTTTAATATCAATGTTTAAATATCAAACTTAAAGAAGGAAGAGAACTGAACTGCGCAGGAAGAGAACTTGAGATATTATCATTCAGGTTCCACCGTAATGAAACCCCAACACCACATCAACAGAAAGAGGAAACCTCTTTTAAAAAAAAAAGAAAGAAAACAAGCCTAGATAATCCTCCTTTGTTAGGATTGAAAGACATTAAAAAAAACAAAAAAACAGCCTTGTGAACTTGGTTTTCGGTTCTCTGCCAGTCACTATTGTTTCAGTGACTTTTATTACTTGCTGCCTTGTCTGTTTAAGATCTGCATTGTATCAAACAGTAACTAAATTTAAAATATCCAGCTCCAACCAGATCTAATCTAGATCTACATTGGGATGGGCAAGCTTTCATTCAGTTCTCATGGCAAGCCCAGCTTGCATGCTTTGTATTACAGCCAACGGCTCCTTTGTTTACATCTAGAGTCTAGATGTTCCCCTGATTTTTATTCCTTAGGTCGGGTTGATTTGGTATTAAAATAGACTTGGACCAATTTGTATGTGGTTGAATTATACAGTAGTCTCCGCCTAAGATAGTAAGAACCCGCCTCTGTTGCAAAACAGAATTTTTCCTCTATAATTTCAGACCTGAGATTTAGCAAGCCAGGCTAAGGAGCCAGCCGGGCTCCTAACCTGGGAAGGTGAGGTTGCCAGAAAATGTTTCAGGTTGCCAGACCCTTTGATCAAAAATGCAGTTCTATTTTATGTTGTCTTACTGTTGCTAATAAACACTTTCAATAACAACACTGTTTCTGCTGATTATTTTTAGAAAACAACTTTATTCTCTGTTTTTATTGATATACCATATTGTACAAAATCTCTACCACTGGCGGTAATGTTTAGGTCGCCAGCCGGGCGAGTGGTGCCGTAAATCGAGTTTGCCAGACACCATTTTTAGGGGCCATTGGCGAGTTAAATCTCAGGCCTGTAAATAAGGCAAGGTGCACATGAAAGATCACTCAGTTCCGTAAACCGAACAAATGAGCACTCTGTACAATGTAAAAACCACTAGCAGCAAAATAGTTTTTTCCATCTCCTGTAAAGTTGCCCGTTTCGTAGTTACACGGTTAGAACGCGACTGCGGAGATATATATGCTTGTATTGTTTTCAAAGATACAAGTGTTTCATCAGACGTATTTCTATCAATGTCACTGTTAACTTCAACACTGCTAACTTTCAGTGAGCTGTTTTATCATTTTCATCCTGGTACCCAATGAGTTGACGCTGATTCCCTCAAAGGAAGTAGTTAAGTAGTAATATAGATATTATGTATAATGTAGACACTAAGTGAACAGTATTTCATCTTCTTTATTTGGCTCTAGAGATCATGATAGAATATTTAAGATACTATGACTTACAGTTGCCTTTAATTCTTTCCAGCAAAAAGGTTAAGAGCTCCAGCACCAGTAATGATGATGATGATGAGGGATGGGAAGATGTCATTGGAGGGCATGATTTGGTCCCAGATATTGATAATGTTCTTGAGGAGAAGGCCTGCAAAGTTCCTAAACTCAAAATGTCTGCAAAAAATGTAAAATCTGTCATTCGTGTAAGTTGAGCTTGATTTTTTAATAGGTTTTTTTTATGAATATCTACACTACTACAGATGTCTAGAGGCTTTGTGAGAACTGAAGTATAAATTCCAGACCTGAAAAACTATGAAGTAGATGGAAGTCTTGTAAGAAAATTTTGACAAAATTATTCAATGTTCAAAGTATGTCATACTATCTCTGAAATTGTTTCAATTCCTAGTGTTCACTGTGAAGTTGAAAGACAGAGTGATTTTGAAATGCAAGTCTTTGCCATTGATTTGAATTAATATTTTGTTCTTTTTCCTTTTGTTCTTTAAATTCCCTGGTGTAACAAAGAACATCATGCCACAACCATTTGACCTTTTATAGTAATTAATGTCTTTCAGCAGAATTATTTAGTATGCGAGATCCATTTTCAGCATCTCATATTCATGATGAACATATTAAGATCATGTGCAAGATGCCCTTATGATGATCTAATTTCAGTATGTTCTGACAAATGAACATGTTATCAACATGTTTCATAATGCCTTGGAATCAAAAATGGAAGACATTTCCAGCAATCAGGGTGCTTCTGCAAATAGCTCAACCCCTCAAAAGTTGGATATGATACCAAAAATGACCAGGGCAAAGGTTAAAGAGTTTGTCGGAAAAATTTGTGTAAGTATTATCATTCTCATAGTTATCAGTCACTCTTTTTTTTTTTTTTTTAGAACAGTCCACTTATTTGAACTTTGGGTGGAAAAAGTGAATGGCAACAGCCTGATCTGCTCACTGGAAGTTTTTACACATGTAATTATGTTTTTATGTATTCTATGCTGTTACACTGCTAATCAACTATTTATTTCTGTTAGTTGAGATGTCAGTCACTTTTTTTTTTTTTTTTAGAGATAGAAGTATACTATTGCTAGAGAATGAGTCAAGTGAAAAAAAATTCTTTGCTTTTTGACCATATGGCATTTTATGGTGTATGTGTAACTGGCATGTCTTTCTGGTTCAGAATATGTCCTTGGAAACTTGCTAGCATATCTGATTGCTATGGACAAGGCTGCCCACACAGATTTTGCCCAGTTTTTCAAAACGTCTGCTGTGTTACTTCCACGTCCAGTCATTCTAGTAGCCAAAAAATTACCTAAAGAAGTTGAGGTTTCCTTGATAGTTGTTTTCTTTGAAGTTTCAAAAATGTCACAAATAACATTTTATGTCATTATGAGAAAAAAAAAAAAAAAATACAGAAAATGAAATAAAAGAACTATTTTATCATCTTTTGTATCATGGAAAGTGTGCATGTTAAATGTGGTGAAAATATGGAAGAGATAGAAAATTAGATAGGCAAAAAGAAAAAAAAAGAAAAAAAACACCTCAATTGATGATTGTTATGTTTCTCACACTCCTGTTGAATTTCAGATGCCCTCTCCTGTAAAAATTGTTCAGGATGGCCTCAGCATTTTGGATGTGGATTTTAATGATGAAGAGGATGATGATGAATACCATCCAGAGAAAGACGAACAGGTGAGTATTAAATAGCATAATGTTTTGTTCTTTTATTTGTTTATTGTTGTTGTTGTTGTTGTTGTTTGCTGGATCAGCTACTACTGAATGACCAGTGAAAAAGGTGCAAATGATCTCACAGCAGTATGGAAAGGTCTCACGAGAGCTGTCATTGTTTTATGTTGGTGCTACAGTCTACATTTTATCACTTTTTCAGTTTCTTTATGTGGGTTACCCAAATCAGAAACTTTCTATAGATGAAGTACATTATGCAGCTGTAGTTATTAATTCAGTTGAGCTTCTGATTATTACCGACAATGACCAAATAATGACTTCAGCATAGTTGTTTACAAACTCAGCACTTCTCTTGTTAGATCTTTGTTGAATTGTGAGATTGTCATGTAGAGCTTTTTAAATAAAAGAGAACTGTTGTAAATGATAATGCTCAACACTTGGAGGTGGGCTTAGCAGGCTTTGTGCATGTGGTGGGAAATGGATTTTTAATTTTAAGTCCTGGTTCAGCATTAGTGCTTATATTTATAATATTTCTCACTGACATGTAGGGCCTAATCATAGCTGTGTGTGAGTTGACTGGAAATACTGAGCCTTCATAGATTTTCACTTTAATTTTTGGAATGGGTTATGGTCAGAGTTGTCAAATTTCCTACTTTAGTAGGATTTCCTACTGTTTTGGCTGTCAGTTATTTCTCTGTTGGCCCCAAATCCAGTATTATTTACCATTAATGTACTTCAGTTTTATGAGTTACTACAGAATATGCCAGGAACTTTTCCTAATTTCTCATATAAACAGATTGACATCCCTGTATGCTTTTATATATTATATATATTTACTTAATTGTTTATTATTATTTCAGTGTCATGAAAGTGATGATGAAAGCATTTTGTCCTCTCGTGTTAGTGATTTTGGGTCTCCATTTCCAGCAACACCAAGCACTCCTGGTGTTCAAAGCACAGCTGATCCTTTTTCAGTAAGTTTACATTACTTACATGAAATCATAGAAAATTCTGGGGAATGACTTTTCTTAAACTGTGAGGGATATCTAGATAATGTTCTGTAGAGATGATATTTATCATGAGCTTTGTAAGATTGCCCCAAGTGATCAGGCTAGTCAGCATTTTGAATTAGCTATAATAATCATTATTTATGTCTCTTCCCCAAGGAATTCAATTTTGGAAGAGTATTTTGAGTCATAGAGACAAGAACAGATCAATTGTGTTTTTCACAAATATGGACAACTTCTGTGTTTTTCTCTCTACTTTTTATCGCTTGAAAAATTAGTGATGGATATTAACATTTGAAAACACTCTGGACTCTCAGGAACAGAAAATGAGCTTCATATATAATGAGCAAATGATTCAGTGCTAAATGTTTATATTTCCCAACCATGTTTCAGAGCAGTAAGGCTAATCGGGAAGCTCATCCTACTTCTACCCCAGATGCAAGAGCTAAAAATTTTGCGGCAAGTGCTAAAAACTTGGAATCAGCCTTCAGTTCTTGTGCAGGACCATCAACAGCTGGAGAACCTGAAGGGGTATAATTGAACACAAAAGAAATTATATCTGTGTCTGTTTTTATATCTTCATAGCCTCACTGAATATTTCTATCTACCTTAGAATTTGTAAGGAGAGACAGAAAAACTGATTTCTTAGTTGTGTTAGCATTGCCTGATCCTGACAAATGGACACATCAGAAAATTTCACGAATATTTTGTCTCTCCTGTTAAATTCAAGAAATCAGACTTAGCTGGATAGAAACTTACAGTGTCAATATGCACAAACTAATATAAAAGCCTATAACGGATAAATTGTAAATGTGCTCACTTATCTACAGACACTTAAACTTTTTTCTTCATTGGAAATGGGTGACATTTGGAACAAGAAAAATAATTTGAATATTTTATAATCTTACAATTGTAATTTTACACGTTTGCCTAGCTATCTCCTGATGCTATGGAGATAACCCACAGCTTGAACAACCCACTGGGTTTTCATTGAAATAACAAGCTGTAAGTTGGATGAGTTGACAATAAATATACAGACTTGCCACTGATTCCGATTTAATCCGTATACTCTGATTTTTTTCCCGCAAGCTTTAAGATGAAGATTTGGATGTTATCTTTTTCAAAATTTGATCAACTTACCCGGCTAGTATTATCATCTTTTTTATTTGATACAGGAGGACACCATTGCACTGCGTACAAGGTCAAAACTTCCATTGACCAGCACCTCTATCACTGAAATTGAAAGCGCCTTTGTTGCACCTGACATCACCTCAGACATGTATGACACAAACTGTGATGATGCCGAGTGGGTCCAGTTTTTGTCATCTTTGTACAAACCTACAGGTACCAGTTTTAGAAAAGTTTTAAAATTTACATTGCTATTGGAGTCAGAGGTATAGCAGTCAGTATGGATGTCCGCATATCATTTGATATGAGAGGACTTTACAGAGTTTTTTGAGTTAATTGTTAAGGCTAGAATTGTGTTCATGTAAGACACATCAATGAGTGTAGTTTTATTTTGGGGCTGTATAGAAATATTGGTAGCCAAAATTGAAATTATTATCATTAATATTATTCTCTTGATGTTTTGTTTTGTTTTTTGTTTGTTTCTTTTTGTCCTAAAAGATTACAAGTGTTCCATTATACTTGTTGGCTTTCTTGACTTTGTTATGTTTATTTTATCTCATAGCATAGTGGGCACAATATAGCTGTTATTGTGCTGTTGTGTTGTTAAACCCCAACACAAACAAAACAGGCAACAAATATTGTTATTAATTATTATTAATATTTATTATTACCATATGTTGTTTCTCTTTAATTTTCAGGAGACGATTCTGTGATTGATGATGAGGGGGATGCAAATGACCCAGAATTTAACTATATGGCAGAGGCAGAAAGAGAGAAACCAGATGAGGAAGACTTCAGATTTGATAAGCCAACAAAAATCACAAGTAAGTGAATGGCATTGAATTTGTGAGCTATTGAAAATGCCTGTACTTACTAATATCAGATACACTTTCAAGAACAAGTTGTCTTTGTATCAACTTTTTCTTTTTTGTTAAGTTATTGATAACAGTTTGTTATTAACTCTAGACCTGTGAGCGGCCCAAGAGAAAATAGCGGCCTATAAAGGCGTCCCTATAAACAGGCCAGGTAACCGGATTCATTTGAAGGCTGACAACAAATCGTGGCTCTAGAATAAAACTG
>JBCAUA010806636.1:0-14683 GCA_038406235.1 Peronia verruculata
CGGAACAACGACACCTCTGTTTAACGACGTTAATTTTCGGTCCCGAGTGATGTCGCAATTGGGAGGTTGCACTGTATATATTTTGGTATCATTGTTGGAAAATAGTGAAAAACGGTAAAAAACGGCTGTGACTTGAACTCACCTGATGAGACTTGCGACTCATTTGCCCTGGGAGCAAGATATATACATGTATATGTCTGTGTGAATATACAATGTCAAGCATGTACTCTAACAGGTGATATAATGAATTGATTGCTACGACCTGATTAAAAGGTGTGCTGTGAGGATCATTTGTAAATCTCATTTTTGAAACTGGAAGTGTTCATCAAAATGCTGATAAAATTTTACTCTCAAATTTTGTTTCAGCAACAGTCTATTACATCTACCTTGAAATCTTTTATCTTTTATCAAGTATCTTTAAATAAACATATAAGATGCTGAATTGTCTAGAATTTAGTTATATCCTTTATCTAAATAGATAACATGTTGGATTTTCCACCCAAAAATTATAATGTAATATTTCTAATTATCGTTCTAATTACTGAAATGTGCCAAGACAGTAATCCAGTCTGCTGATTTCATAGCTCGATTCGTCCAGTAAAAAACACAAGACAGAAACATACAAAAAGAGCAAAGAAAATCCATGGGTGAGGAAAGCATTCTCATAAATTTATTCTGTGAGAAATATCTGATATCAGATGATAAACAACTAATTTTCAAAGAGCCGCAAATTTCCCAGAAAATTTCAAGGAGTAAGTAATACACATACATATTTATGCTACTTCCCTTGAAAACTTTCTAGTCAAAATATATCATACAGAAGATATTGTATCATACATTGTTGTACTGCTAATGGTCAGTATGGCTTATGAAATTCATAATGCATCAATACTACAAACAAGAGTAAATGCTTAGACATAACCAATCTTTGTATGTGAGAAATCCTTCGACCAAATATTGCATCTTCAGCAAACCTGTTTTGATAAACATCCTATATGTAATAATATGTGACAGAAGTTTTCCTGATATAAAACTATTAACATGCCTTTGTTTCAAACAGGCTATGTCATTAAATGACAGTTACTTTGCTGAATACATCTCAAATATGAAAGCACTGAAAGTGCCTTGCACAAACAAGAAGGAATAGCAGATTGCAAATTCTTATAGGAAAAATTACCCTTATGAATCTTTAGGTCTATAATTTAATTTCTGTGAAGAAACAAAAAAGGCCAAAGTTACTGACTTCTTAAATCATCATGTACTGTATAATGCTATTAAAGAACACTTGCATACAGGGTGAAAAGGCGTTGAAATTACTGGATTATACCATGAAACACATGCAGGGTCACTGACGCTTACGGATGGCTTTGGAAGTCTGAGGCCATTCACTCACAGAGAAATTTATCACAACAGTTTAAAAATAAATATTAAAATGTTCAACTTTATCCACAAACATATGATCTTTCATTGCCAACAGTATACTTCAGCACCAAAAAGATTAATCTAAAGCCAGAACTATCTTCTCTTCACTTCAGCTTGCAGTTGTGTAAATCATTTCACATTGCAAATGCCACACAACAGACTACAAAACAACAATGATCCAATTAACAAATCTTTGCTTACTTCTGAAACCAATCAAATCAAATCCAGATCAACACATTTCTACTGGAATGAAATATTTTATGAAAGATCACCTAGGGTCCCATTTATGATTGTGAGAATCAATGATTCTGAGATTTTTGTTTACATCATTTTGTTTTGACATTTCACCTTGGAAATCATCCTAACTAAAGAGAAAATCACTGACTCATTAACATTTTTTTTTTCCCTAAAATATAGTTTTCCTTCACAGTGCCAATTCTATAATCAGCTTCCAAAAATTCACCTATAAAAAAAGTACAAATTTTTTTACACCTTTCAGAGACTGAAATAAGATTTTTGTGTCTCTATGCAAACACAGACACACTTTCTCATACTGAAAATAATACAGCTACATGCTCAGTTCTTGTAATCTTTTCATTACAACTGAACATGCCCAACCTCTCTACTATATAACATCACACCTCTGCCTGTGACGAACTAGATTTGCTACCAATCCCACCTTGCCCCTAAAATGTATTGGCCAATCCAGTGGCAGATGCATATGCTATCAGGGTATTGGCAATTTGTTTTGTTTCTAGCAACAATCTTGCTTCAGTGATCCAATCGCTGGCTGCTCTCCTGGATTCACCTGTCAACTGGCACATATATCTCAGGGCCAATTCCAAATTGCCTTTTTCCATCCAGTACTGGGCATGAGCCAGCAAGTCAAAATTGTCTAATTTTGTTAAATCCACTTCATCGTGTTCGGAAGGAGCCACCACATTATCCAACACTACAAAAGAATGTAAATAAGACACAAGATATTTGTACAAGGAGTTATTTGTTGAGGTGACTAGACCTACCCTACGACAGATACGAGACACCTTTGTAAATCGTTGTCGGAGCTCCTCTTCTGTGTTTACACCTCTGTCCAGAGCTGCTCCTGGAAATCTGTTGGCAACAGTCTCAACAAATTGATGCTGCAATATGGAAAATGATAACAGACTTACATTTTTTTTTTTGTTCTCTGAATCTGAATAACTTGCTAAACTAGGAAGTAATCTGGAACATTTTCTTTGATTTCAATCTTACAGTGCATACAAATAACATTACTTGTAAGAAGTGAAGTGGTGTAATTAATTAGATAATATGCATTCATTTTTGTATAGAACTGCCATTGCAAAGGTGGCTCTATTTGAGTCAAGAATTATATTGAAATTTATTTGCCCCTAAGCCATATAAAATGAAACTCACCAATCACCTTCATCTTACCAATATGTAGATAATGTTTGATAAATTGTATAATTGAACACTTTTTAAAATCTGGATGTAATATGTTATCATTCTCTAATTCTTAAAGCTATGCCTTCAAGTAAAATATATTTTGGAAAGTCTTACCTTGTTACCAGCATTTAGTATGGCCTCTACTTTATTTCTCAAAGGGGCCAGCAGTGTCTCATCATCAACGCCAAACTGAATCACAGAATTAAGAGCTATGCAAGCCAGCCATAGATCCTGGGCACACCTTGCAAGTTTTTCACTGGCAGCACGAGCTAAAAGTTAGGGTTAAAAATATAGAAAAAGAAGACTTAAGTTGCTCAATATTTTGCTGAATCTCAGCATAGTTTGGGGCAGCATTAATATAGTACAAAATATGGTCACTAAAAATGCAAATACTTTACTTATTTATTTGGTTTACCCAACTAGAGTATGCAGTTTGTATGGAGTGAATACCTTTTGGGAGAATTCTTCTATAGCATTTAAGAGCCGTAATCTTTAGTGTGCTGTACAAGAAAATATCTCATTTCCATATATAAAAGCGAAGTTGAAAATATTTTAGTCAGTTCACACACTACATCCTCTGTAACTCTCAGAAAATATCAAGGCAGAAATCTGTTGTGATTCTCATGCTCTGGTGGCAATCTCACTACATCTCCCCATAGCTATGGAAATATCCCTTGAAACAACATGAGATATGACTGATAGTGGCAGTGGATCCAAGTCTAAGTGTGTTGCTGCTGTCATTGAGCCCCCCTTAAGCTGAAGAGTTTTTAGTAATTAACAGAGAAAAAATTACTTCCTTTGGCTGGGTTTTATAATTTTAAAGAGAAATTACAGTCCATTGAATAATAAATATGAAAGAAAAAAAAATCATCTTGCCTGTAGCAATGCTTAGTGGTGGTTAAACATTTTTCTAAGTCGAACTGTCCTGCTAGTACAGCAGGCAGGGAAATAGGTGGAGGCTTTCAACTAGTCTTAAGACTGAAAAGAGTTGTCGTCGTAGATCTGGGATCGAAATCAGGTTTATGATCGCCTTCGCTCTTAGATATCTTGACCTAAACATTTTGTCTACGAAGAAATGCTCACAAGAAGATAAATGCCCAGTGACTCAGTGGTCATAGACAGGCTATCAATAGATCTAGGCCTGGGTGATTCTTGTAACAATCACATAATTCACAGTTCACAAGACTACATAAGCTGGTCTAGGCTAGAAATGAGAATCTAGTCTATCTTGTACTGAATCTAGATCTACATCTGTGCTGTGAAATCCGCGCCCCCGTTTTTCCTGCACCTAGGGGAATCCCCTTCTGATCTCACGAAAGTGATTAATACCTAATTTGATTACAGGAATGGGATTTCACGAGATTTAGGCTGAGTAGCCAAAAATAGAAGCGCGGATTTCACAGCACTGTATAAATATCTAGATCTAGATTCTAGCCTAGATCTAGATCTGTCGATCTCGGTTTTCAACCCGGTCTGTTAGTAAAAATAAAACAGACATAGCCTATCCTTGCTGCCAAATCTATTGGCACAAGTTGCTAAGAATTACACTGACAAAGAACAACTAAAGAAGTTAACAGCTGAGCACATTATCTCGCCCACAATCATAGATCTAAAGCCCAATCGGCGATTCAAAAACCGAATGCAAGTAGGCCCTGCAAAATAATCTCCGCCAAACCACGGTTGGCTAGTTTTTCTCTCTTTATTTCTATGTCGTGCAATGGGTAGCATGTAAAATTACAACTTACATGAAAAACAGCAACAAACGGGCGCCTTTGTTTACATGCCTGTTTGGTTTAGACCTATGCTATACATCTTTACAAGTTTTTTTTTTTTTTCATTTTCCACGAAAAAGCAATATTTTTCTCAACTGTGCAAATACGGACTTTGGCCCGTAAAAACCGATTATCGGGCTAGGATGCTCAAACACGGAACAATTCCGTATTATACGGAACACTTGGCAACTATGCTGCTGGTTTTCATCAGCAATAATTTGCTGAGGTGATCTTAATCTTTATTTGCAAGATTATCTGATTCACAATACATCAGCTACCAACAACAATCATAATTTTGCTCACATCCATTTGAAAAAAGCAAATCAGTGCTTAAATAAGTCTTCATAATACTTCCTGATTGCCTGATTTTCAACTGACAATAGACTACACCAAAAATATATTTACCAGCCTATAGTGAGTTGGTAGTGCCCAGTGGACAAATCAAACTTACTGTACCTTGGCTGATAAGTAGAAACCGTGAATCAATAAAATGATCATGACTACCACAGGCAAGAAAAAGTGAAAATGGGAATTGTCATGCCTTGTGTGAAAATATAAATATAGTCATATTCTCAGACAAAGAAATCAGAAAGCCTCGATGTAAAATGCTTACCATCTACAGCAGCCTCGATACCCTTTAACCTTGAGATCCATCCAGCAACCTCCGTCTGAAACTTTTCCCTTTCCTCCAGCAACCTGACATGAAGTTCACGGTTGAATTCTGTGGTCAGCTCCTGCTGCTGGATTGCCAGAACATCCTTTAAGTGGTCACTATGGGCAGCAGCTTGACGAGCGAGCTGTTTTCTAACCTCTGTCTCCATACGTATCAAGTATTCCTGCTCCTAAATGATGAAAAAGTTGACAATTTGCGAGTCATCCATAAATAATTGCAGATATCTCATTCTGTCTTCTCAATGGCTTTTACTTGTAGCAATTACTCTTTGAAAAACATCACTTGTTTTGTACGATGGGTACATTTAACCGATTCTGGTGTACTGCAATATAGCTCACTTTACTTTCACTTTTTCTTAACTCCTCATGGTTACATTAAGGGGAGGAGCAGGTCCTGAAAATAAGATTCCAGTAGGTCAAATTGTTAAGATAAAAATTGCTGTTTTTAGCTCATTTAATCTCTTTTGAATACAATAAATTGGTTGACTGAAAAAAAAAAAGTCTCCTCTGAGACATTCTTTGGAGATATCCACAATAAAACAGAATTGCACCCAAAATTTATACCGTAACATTTTGGAGCAAATAGTACAAGAGAAACAATCTTGAATTTTTGAAAAAAAAAAAAAAATGGGCAAAATTGATCACTTGCTCAAAAAGAAATCCAGCCTTTACATTTTGGTATAATACGCCAACCTGATGATAGAATAAAAATAAACAAACAAACAAACAATCAAACATAAGTTTCCTATAAGAGTACCTCCTTCGATTTCTCAGCTTCAAGCTCTCCCTGCAAACGCAAACGCTCTTCAGCCACAGCAGCATTTGTGATTTTTACACTTTCTTGCCTTTGGGCTTCAAGAGCACTTGCGACTCGTTGCCTTTCCATTGCCATCTGCTCAGCGATTTGCTTCTGCAGCTGTTCAATGCGACGATGAGCATGGGCTATAAGTGCATTCAGTTCATCCTCTGATAATTTTTTTCCTGGTGTAGATATGTGACTAATGATAAGATGTTTCAAAGAATGGAAGCCAATAATAAATGTAATAAATAACTACAAGCCTATTTTTTCTTTCTTCCTCAAGGCTTTGCATCTACTAATCTCATAAAAAAAAATAAATAAAATATATGCAAATAAAATCAGGTATACAACGGGAATTCTGACTACTCGACCAATACTAGATAATACATACATTTTACATTTATAATCACTATGATACAATAATATCCAAATCAGTTTTCAGCCAAAATAAGTTCAGCCCATAGTTGCATATTTCAAGACTGTTGCCACATTGCTCTTCAAGTATTGTTTGTTGAATTTCAATAAAAAAAACTTCCACAGCCTGAAATAAAAACGTGTATGATGCTACATGGTGAAATGAAACAGATTTTCCCCGTTTTTCTCAAAAAGGAATGAGGGTGAGGAAATATTGCTAGATGTTTAAAGTTTGACTAAATGCTATATGAATGAGACATTCAAATGAAATTACCACTACTAAGTTTTCCTGATGGCATAAGACTCTCTATTTCTTTCTGAAACTGTTTCCTTCCTTTCTCTACCAGCTCCTTGTATTTTTGCATAACATTGGCCTCAGCCTCAGCTTGCCTGACCTGCAAAAGTTCATGGAAATTTGATACATAATTGTATGATCTGGGACAACCATTTCTGAACAGAGACAATGGGATATAATGTGCTCCATTATGATACAAAATTTTGTTATGGCAACAGTGGCAGTAGAAAAGGCATCAACAACATCAAGATTCAAACCTGTTTCATTTAGAATTCAAATGCTATAAGGGAATCACATATAAAAATTTCAATGAATGGATTATGTTCTCCATATTTTTTTACTTGAATTATCATTTTTAATTTCACCCTGACCAAGACTGAGCTGTCAAGCCATAACCCTCAACTCTAGAACTGCAATCCAGCCAAAGGGCTTCAACACCGTGCAACGCGCCTTACTGGGCTTGCCAATCTGGATGTCAGTGCTAGTACTTAGCCTCAGGGTGTTTGTTCCGACTATTGAGATTCTGCCTTGGTTTCAGAGTGCCGCAATGCAGGCCTGGATTGACCACGTTACTGACCAATGTCTTCCTCTAATTCCCTCCCCTAATTTCACCCTTTCATCACATGTAATAATCTTAGCAATGAGCCAGTCATGGTAGGAGAAGGGGTTGTATTGACAAAGACCTGTCAATTTCATATGGATACCAATTTTATCACCCCTCATCATACACACCATTCCCAATACAGATTTATTTATAACCTGATTTAACTGCTTGGATCAAACCACGTTACATAGGGGTGTATTAAATTTATGTTCACATTACAAAATCTAAGCGCAAACAGCAAGCAACCATCCGTGTGACCATGTGGACTTAGACTATTCTTATTAGATCAGCCCAGCAAACATTGACTGGGCAGCAGTGACTACAAAGATATATAGACAAGTGATCTAATGATGGCACAGAGTGATAGCAGAAGAAAGCTATCTGATAATAGACACATAGTCACTTTAGCTTTCATTCATAGCAATTATAGCTCACTTGTACTCTCAACAGCTTGATCGCTAGCCAATGTGAAACTTGCTCAGGGGGTCAAATGGTCAGGGGAGTCTGCCTTATTATTCAATAAGGTATAAACAAAGAGATTTCATCTATTTGATACTCTCTCCCATCATACACATAGTTTTTCATTGTAGTTTCAGACCACTTGAAAGGTCTTGAGTGGACGATGTGGCCTTTGATTTCTGTTCTCCTCTGTTACAGAGGATTTCATCTTTGGGTATGGAATTTCTCACTGTTCTATAAGGTAAAGTTTCCTTAAACTTTTCAAGGAGTGTCTGTTGAGCTGAGCATACTTATTATGGAGATTTTTGACAAACCTGAGGCCACTAAACCCCAAGTTTAAATAACATGGTGAAAAATATCACAGCGCAATGAGGAGCGCCTACAAATAAACAGTCATCACATGCAGGACGTTGCTTTACCTGTGGTATAAATATGTGACACGCAGTTCTTGGGTTAATAAAGAACTATGGGTTCATATTATTCTTGAACTATTTTCTTGCAATTTACAATATCCCAGCGACAGATCTTTCAATTTCAACTACTGTCTGAATTTTGCCAAAATACTCATGTGACAGGCTCCTTGCTTCGATTTTGTTGCCTTCAGCGGCACTTCCATTTCACACATACCTCTAAGTTGGCACTGCCCAAGTCTTTGAGAAGATCATTCAGTCTTTTGCTGGCAGGAAAGATTGCTGGATTCTGTTTTGTGACCTTGTTGTTTTTGCCTTCAGCTATGACATCTCGTAATTTTTCAATGCTTTTCCTGAAAGACAGAAATTGGCAAATATTGAATAGTGGACCTGGCAGCATTCAAAGTGATCATTCTCCATCCTGTAAAAACTTTCGCGTGGAAACAAAAAAATTATGTCAAAACATGGTAACTTATTGTCAGTTGTTTCCTATGTTGCCCTGCTGTCTGCTTGATGCCTCTTCTTTTAAACCACAATTCTGAATTCTCTTACTTGTCATATGAAGATAGATCATGAAAATTTCACTGCCAGTTTTAGATAATTATATACATTTTAAGTTTGTTGTTTGGTTTGTTTTGCATCATATATGTGCATTATCATGTATGCCTTCATAATGTTATATTGCAGGGTACATAAAATAATCTTCTGAGTTGCATGATTTTCATGAACCAATAAGTTTGATTAAAGACTGTCTAAAATAAAACAATAATAGAGTACATTTAAATATTGCCCTGTCTCAATATAATATACGGCTCTAGGCCAATTATAGAAAAGTAAAATAAATATAACAAAATGTAGACAAAATCAATTTATACATATAAGTAACGCCATCACACATGCCTGCACACATGCTGACACACACTGAATTGCATAAACTCATATATACATAAACCACTCATCCCTGAAATAATGATGTCAAGTGGATATTAAACAGATATGCTTCGAGACTAGTTTTAAATTCTACTATGGCTGTTAGAGTTATCAAACAGTTTGGAGTTCCACATGATTAGAGATAGCTGATGACTGCTCTTTTCCCAACCTTTTTCTTGGCTTATGTGGCATCTTCAGCAACATTTCATCACATGATTCTAGTTCTCAAGATCACATGTACTCGTGAATAAGGTCTTAGTATAAAATACCATAGTGTCACAGTAGTCTTCGGCTTGATGGCAGGAAGCGATGTCCTGTCGCCGATTCTGTGTCCCATCTGTCATACTGCTACAGGCCTGACCCGGTCTCTTGACCACCACTGCAGCTAATACTTTTCTTAAAAACTGCTGTTTCTTTGACCAGATCTAGTGGTGGGAGGCTCTTCCAACCTATACACAAACTGATGCATGACTGCATTTAATCTGTTCTTGAAAGCAATGACACTTGGTGCTTAAACTGCTGGTTATTCCACTGATCAGTAACTCATTGTGTGAAGAAGTGTAGTCGCAATCCAGAGTTACATCTCTATTTTTTAGCCTAACTCAAGGCCTCTGGTGTTTGTTCTAGCTTCTAGTTCGAGGAGTTCGTTACGCCTCTGTGATATCACCTCTTAATCTGCTGTAGCACGAACTTGGAAGTTTCATTTTCTCGCGTCTTTCTTCATATGGGAGATCTTTTAGTCCAGGAATAATGTTTGTTGCTCTCCTTTCAACTCTTTCTACCAGGTTCTTGTCCTTCTTGTACCTTGGAAAGCACACCACATTGCAAATTCTAGGTGGGGTCACACAAGTGTGGCAAAAAACAGCTTCATTGTCACTGTGTCTAGGTACTCATAAGACCTTCTGATCAGCTCTAATAACCTGTTTGCCTTGCTGACCTGTGATTCAATATGCTGGGAGAATTTCAAATCTCTGTCAACACTCACACTCGTCCTTCTCAACTTCTGTCCTTTCTAGCTCAACTCTGTTGCCTCTGTGTCTTTTCATTTCATACAAAATAGACTGTTCCTTCCCAGATAGAGTGTATGACATTTTTCAGCATTAAAACGTAGCTGCCACTTGTCAGCCCGATTTACGAAGTTTTCTAGATCACTCTGTAGTGTGTTTCTATCATTTTCATAACTGGAATTACTATAGATCTTGGTGTCATCAGCATACCTAGGACATAAACTTGAAACTGCGTCAGGCAAGTCATTTATATGAAAGCCACAAACAACACAGGGCCCAAAATGCTGCCCTGAGGAACCCCACTTTAGACAGCTGTCCAGTCTGATACTGCGCCATTTACGGAAACTTTCTTGTTTACCACAAAGTCTCTGACCCACTGGAGTACACCGCCATCTATTCCCATTGCCTTGATCTTCAGCAGCAAATACTCATGAGGGACGGATTTGAAAGCTTTTGCAAAGTCAAGGTATATTACATCAACTGGTGATCCCTCATCGAGCATTCTAGTCCATTCGTCTAGAGTTGAGAGCAGGTTTGTGGTGCATGACCTTCCAGAGATGCAGCCATGCTGACACTCTGAGGGTTTTTGTCCAAGTGACCTATCACCCTATTTCCATCAACTTGCACACTACGCTTGTCAGGCTAACAGGGCAGTAGTTGCCGGCACTGTCTTTGTCTCCTTTCTTAAACAGGGGGGTAACTTGCACTTCTTTCCAATCTGTGGGTAGCTCACCTCCATCCAAAGTCTTTAGAAAAATAACAAGGGCTCATCTATTTCTGCGGCTACTTCTTTCAGGATCCCAGGGTGTAACCTGTCAGGACCTGGTGACGTTTGGATTCAAAGATCTTTTGTAATTTTAATGTCTAACAGTGTTGAGTTTAAATTGTGTTTCTCACAAGGAGGAATATTCTCAATGAAGAACACTGCTAAAAAACATGTTCAGAACATAGGCCTTGCCTTCATCAGATGAAACCTTGCGATCCCCGTCTTTCAAATCCGCAACTCCTCCTTTTGTTTCAATCTTCTGTCTTGCATGGCTGAAAAAAAGCTTTTGGATTACCTTTTGCACTTTTGGACACATTTCTCTCATAGTTTTTCACAGCTTTTTTGCAACAGTTCTTAACTTGAGTTCTGGCTCGTGTGTACAACAAGTAATCACTATCTGCATGTGCCTCAATGTACTTTTTGTACGCCTTCTTTTCTTTCACTTTTGCTAAAACAATGCTGTTCATCCACCTGATTTTTGTTCTACCACCTCCAGTTTTCAGCTTTGGTACACATGCCTCTACTGCTGTCCCTTTAATCTCTTTAACCTAAGTCCATGCTTGTTGTATGTTCAAATCTTTGGTCTGAGTATGCACTGATTCCCGCTGTTTCCTGTAGTCTCTCTTTACACAGTTCCAGCGACTGCTGTTGCGCAGCTTTTTTCCTGCACAACACTTGAGACTGTAGTATAGTGAGTGATGGTGACTTTTTGCCTAATGGGGCTTCATGCTTAATCTCATCTGTCACTGACTGTTCACTAGGGAGGGGACGCAGTGGCTCAATGGGTGTGACGTCTGCTCATGGAGAAAACAGGCCAGGATCAACTCGCAGGCTCTGCATCGGGGGATGATGGGACACGAAGATTGAAAACCCCGTTTCCTGTGGGTAGGGAAGACTGGCGTCTAGCCTCTTGGATAAGGGTGAATATATTTCAGAGGTCCTCTGTGTACGTTACGCATACTAAAGAACCCTTGGCAGTTCAAAATCGATGGGAGAGTAGGCTGAGCGTCGCTTCCGGGCAAAATTTCCAAATTCCAAATTTCTACCCACAAAGTTTCTCAGCAAAAATTGGCAACTTCTAAAAGCCAAGGTAATCCTATTTCTCAGGATTGAAAGGCTTAAGAAAAACAAAAAAGAACTGTTCACAAGTAGAAATCAAGTCCAAAGTGTTCAGAGTCTGGTCGTCTCTGAACTGAGTCGGCTTGTGAATGTGCTATACAAGAAATGAATCACAAACTGCTTTCATGAACTGTGATGCCAAATGTTTTGAGTCTCTAAAAGTTAGTTCATCAGTCCAATTTATCTCTGGGTGGTTAAAGTCTCCCACTAGGAGCACATGAAACCTACTGACTGCCATGTTGCTAAAATGTTTGTCGACTAGTACTATCACATTGTTTTCTGGGTTGCTCTTAGGAGATCTGTACATGATTTCCACTAACAGTTTGTCTTTGCTTTCAATTTCCAGTTCACACTACACATTTTCCTCTGGTGACTGAAAATCACTTGTTAGTTTGATTTGTTGTGCACCAAGCTCCTCCCTTGTGTGGTGACGGTGA
Organism: Peronia verruculata; assembly: GCA_038406235.1. Classification (NCBI taxonomy): domain Eukaryota; kingdom Metazoa; phylum Mollusca; class Gastropoda; order Systellommatophora; family Onchidiidae; genus Peronia; species Peronia verruculata. The sequence continues at coordinate 12,550 of JBCAUA010806636.1, forward strand.
GTTTAAGCATTTAAGGCACAACCGTGTGATCTTATATTCAGTTCTGGCTTTTACTGGTAACCAGTCGCTGCCTTGGAGTGACAGGGTCGTAAGTCCATTTTTTTTACAGAATGGAGTTAATCATGTTATCAGACATATGGCAGTGTGTTTTTTCTCCTATGTGAGTCTTAAGTATGTAAGACTCCAATTTTGCCTGTTATAAACAGATGTGTTTATTGGTATATGTAGAAATATTATGACATGTCTAAACTTTGGAGATCATCATCTCAAAACTTGGTTGACTGGACTTACGACCCTGTCATTCCAAAGCAGCGCAGTGTAACCCAACCAAGATAAGGATAATGTGCTAATGACTTTTGTTGGATGTGTCAAGCAGCTTTGTTTTGAAAATGGTGCAAATTGTTTACAGTTTCATTTCTTAGATTCGTTAGCAGAGCATTGTGATAAGTTATATAATTATAAAGGAAACTGGTGTTTTATGTCTCTCTTCTTAGAACTGATCATTTACAATAAAGAGTCATATTAATATTAAAACAAAAAACAGATAAATTATTTTCTGTTTCTCTCTTATGATAAGGATCATACTCACTTTGACTCTGAAACTAATTCATTTGCTCTCAACATAGCATGTTCTCTTTCTTTATGGGCTATTGCAACTGCCTCCCACTGGGCATCCTTATGCAAAATCTGAGAAATTAATATAAGACAAAAATTTGTTAATGAAAATTAAAGGGAAAAACATAAAAGAAAAACTGTCAGCTGTCTCATTCTAACAGCATTTAGCTATCTGAAAACCACAAAAACTTGAGCATTTATTCCTAAAGATGATGTTGCTTACTCAAATTGAAGACAAAAGTAAATGACATTAGATACCAACCTCTAGTTTGTGAGGCCAATATGCTGACACAAATGAAAGCATTTCTATATAACTATACATTGTCATCCGTTTGCTGTATTAGAGAAATGAACAAAATATATCTGTGCTATTTCATTTGAGTTTAATGTGAGCATCGTACCTTGTTTTCTTGTATAAAGGAAATGTGACATCTTTTCCACTTAGAAACAAGTGCAAATGTCATTTTTGTTTTATAATTTGATTTTTTTTTTTTAAATCACATTTGCTTGTGACTGTTGGATAATATTCGATTAATAAAAATATTTTTTTAACTTGTATAATTTTCAATTTTTAATTTTTTTTTTTCATCAAAAGATTCCTGAATGTTGGATAATGAAGGCTAAAAGATCAGTCATGTTCAGAATGGCATATGATGAATGAATATAAGTAGTTATTCACAATACCAAAGACTCATTTAAAAGCACAGAACTTGTAGGTCCTATAAGGAACTGAACAGATTTGAAGTATAAATAACGCTCACTCACATCATCTGTATCTTCCATAGCTTGTCTCAACAGTTTGGTATGGTTTCGAATGGCTGCGGCAACATCATACTGTGCTTTAACAGCTTCAGCTGCCAGACTGTCACTGTTGGTTATAAGCTTATGTATGACAACCTCAAGAGCTGGGGACAAAACCAATATCAATTGGATAAGACAAATATGGTTTATAGATTTCATGTTTTCTTTCTTGCCCTAATAAAGCGCCCACACGGCTGGAAAATTTGGTCAGCAGCATCATCTTATTTAATGTTTATAATATCAAAATCTACATATTGTTGTTGTTGATAGTGGTGGACTTAGACTGTTTGTGCAAAATGGTAAGATATTTCTATAAAATGATTTATGGAGATGGATAAGACCGGGATTTTTGCAGTATGAGGAACATATAAATACTTTTTACCTTGCAAACTGTGAAAAGATGCCACAGATTAACGCAACTGTAAATTTACATAGGGGAATATTTTTGGGCCATGGGATAATTATATGCTATTTTCCAATGATGCATTACTCTTTGAAACAATGATGTACACTGAAAGTCAAATGATCATATCGATTGTTGTCATAACCAATTTTTCATGAATATATACAGTGGTCTCCGCCAAAGAACCCGGTTGTCGGGAGACAAAAAAAAAAAAAAACAGGTTCTTAGCCGGACGGGCTCTTAGGCGAACTGAAAAGTTATGCAACCCATCTGACCACAGATTGTCTTCACAACTATAATTAGTTGATTGTTACC
>JBCAUA010806856.1:0-14683 GCA_038406235.1 Peronia verruculata
AGTGGAAAACTTAAATATTTAAGTTGACCTATAGAACTGGTTATCCAAATTAAGATCCAGTTTTCCGCCCAGCACTAGTTTTCACCCTCTGAAGCTGACGCCGAACCACAGAGCCACCGCCCCCCCTCCCCACGTAGTGCAAGTGTTGTTTTTTCATAAGCCTTTCAATCCTAAGAAAGTATGATTATCTGGGCTTGTAGAATTTTGCCTGTTGTTGCCGAGAAATTTTGTGGGTACCCTATTTACATTTTATATGCTTTCTTTATTGTCCTGGCGAAGAGCAGCTGGGTTCGAAAATTTGATAGGTGATACCAGCTGATTCAATTTCTACCATATCCAGTTCTTCATATTGTTGTTTGCTTCTTTTTGATGTATTTGACTTATTACCAGTTAGATAGTCGTCTTATATTTTAAGACATTTCTATAACATGATGATGATAATGACAAAGATGATGATTTAGATATTTCTATTCACAACTACATATTTGGGTTATTGTTTTAATGTGGACTTACTTGGCATTCCTGAAATTCACTCTTTGATATTAAACCTAATGGCTTTGGCCTTGTTGCGTAATCATGAGAAGAGTACAACATGTTTCTAAAGTAAAACACAGCACACTGTTCGGTGATGTCTTGCTTAGAGGTAAATATTAAGAGGCGAAACACAGCAAATGAGAAAGAAAGAGTGGCAACTGAAAAATCTTACATACTTAATTTGACCATTGGAGGTCAGAAATCTAAAAACATAGTACTTTATTTACTTTTAAAAGGAAATTGAAAGCCCGCCCCTACATAACAAGCAAATCATTTGAGTAGTATTTTCTTTCGTACACATCAATACCCTATCAAAATTTTATATGTTTTCTTTATTGTCCTGATGAAGAACCAAAAGGGTTTGCAAATTTGCAAGTCAGTGATACCACGGTGTTCAATTTCTACCATCAAGACCTTCATACTATTAATTTGCTTCTTTTTAATTGCCCCGACGAAGAGCCAAGGGGACTAGAAAATTTGGCGGAGAAGTTCTCATCACTATCAAGTTCTTTATAGATTTCTGTGTTATTTGTTTTTCTTGAATTGTTTTGTTAGTTACCGGTCTGACAGTTATATTTGTATTTTTATAAAATAATCATCTTAGAAAAAATTATCTTGAAATTAATATTTTAAAATCTCCATCATCATCATTTTATAGAAATGTCTTAAAAGTTTAAGATGACTGTCAAACAGCAACTATCAAACACATCAAAGAAGGCATAAAACAACATGAAGAACTTGATACTGAGTAAATTATCACTGGCCAATTTTTCAAACCCAAATGGCTCTTCATCATCATCATCACCATATACCATGTAAGCTGACGGTGATGATTCTAATTCTCCATTTCTCTCGGAGTCAGTCACCGGATGTGTCTCTTCTGTCAGTTTGTCTAGGATGGAATTTCTTTCTAGGTCATCCAATATTTCTTCTGCTTTCTAATGATGACAATCCTAGTTCTCCATTTCTCTCTGTGTTATGAAACTGTCTTACATGTCCCACTTCTCTCTCCTCGGTCATTCATACTGCCAGTCTGTCTGGGAGTTCTCTCTACATCTTCCTGCCTCTTTTTTTTTTTTCTATTAGTTATAGATGGAGATTCTAATTCTCCATGGCTTTTTTCCCTCTCCTCATTCATTTTAACAAGCAGTCTGTCTAGCAGAAAGTTTTTCAACTTTCCTTTTAGCATCTACACATGGCCATCCTCTTTCTCCATTTCTCTCAGAATCACAAGTTACATCTCTCCCCTCACTCATGTATTTCACAAGTCCGTCATGACATTTTTTTCAGGTCACCTAATTCTCTTTTTACCATTTATAGATGGCAAATCTAGTTGTTAAATTCTCTCTGTCTAACTTGTTTTTCTTGGATGCACCTCTCTCCCTTAACTTATGAACTCACCCGGCCGCATTTAGAAGGCTAGCCTTCTGCTATCCACTCCTCCACTGTTCTTAAACAAAAGAACAAAAATGCAAGCAAAACACTGTACGTCTAATTTCATTGACATCAAAATACAAGAGATGCAATTAAAAGTCTAATTTTCTCAGAACATAAATGTCTGGCGGCCAGTCGAAATGATGTTGCCAATTTTTTACCATCCCCAAATCAGCTTCCCGCACATATACAAGCTGATTCAAACTTATCCTCACCTTGTTTCTCTGGACTTCTCTCCCTTCCCTCATTTTGTGCATGTACATCTGCTGCCCGGTCATTTCCATCCACGACTTTCTGGCACTGATCTGATGGTCCCAACTTGTACATCTGCACAACAAGACAAAAAAATAAAATGAGAAAAAAAATATTTCTTGGAACTTCTGAACATCATTAAACTGGCAGAATCATAAATTGATTTGTCAACATCATATCAAGAGTGCTCAAGTTATTATTATCATTATAGCTACTGTTGTTATTTATTTAGATTTTTTGTATCATTTTTCTGATCATTTAGAGAAAACTCAAGAAGAGGGATTTGCCTGAAATAAACTAAAAACAAGAAGAATAACGGAAAGTCAATAAGTCAATTGATCAAATTTACACATTCTCAGCTTAACAAAGGTTAACTGATCAGACCTATACTGGCACTGTTAACGCATTCTCAGTTTAACAAAGGTTAACTGATCAGACCTATACTGGCACTGTTAAACTTATCTTCCGAGATCCAGAAAACCTTCTACAACAAAATAATAGTGCTCACCTAAGACATGCTATAACAGCACAGGTGCTGCTACATAAAAGCTTAATCAATCAAACCTACTACATAAAAAAATCAACCAACCTCTAAAACCTGCATATTATAACACATGCATTATTAGGAGTAGTCACCCAATTGCACATGTATCGGTATATCTAAGGTGAATCTATGACACCTATGACTATAACAACACAAACATGCATCATTACATACAACGTCAATCCATCAAACTTCAACACGCATCATTATAAAACAAAGAACAAAAAATCATTACAATTAAAAACAAAAAACAAAAAAGCATGCCATCAAGTCTAGATGCGTCACAACACAAACAGTCAGTCTATCAAACCTACCTGCTCATCATGTCCTCCTTTGCTATCATCAGCCAACACTGCTTCCTTGACCAACGTCTTACGAATGACCAGCTGATCTGTCTGGGAGGTAAGAGTGGTGTCACCTGCTGCTTCAGCCACTCTGGGCATCTAGGTAAGATTAGACAATAAGACATGGTAATAAAGGTAAGGGGGGGGATGTAAGGTACAGTACTGTAGGGAAAAGCATGGATTCAATAATAGTGAACATCTCTCCTAAGAAGAATCACAGCCAAAAGAAGAAAAAAATGTTTTCAGTGACGTGAAGCAGTCAGTAACTCTGAAAAATCTGACACAAGTTTCATCTCATCCTGTCGCACAACAAATGGTAATATTGATGATGAAGGCAGCAGAACTTGAAAGTCCTATTATAATTAGCATTTTCATTTAACATTATTAAGAAAAACAATTGACAAGTGCCTACAGGCGGTTGCAGCATCTAGCATTTAGCTGTGTGGGAAGGAAAAACACAAGAGAAAAGCAAAAATGTTGTTAAAATGCGGAAAACTGAAATGAAAAATTATATTCATCTGAAATTTTCATCCTGTAATGGCTACATTTCTAGGCAATATCAGTAACTGTTTGCTGACATCAGCACTGGCTGTAAATCTGTAGAATGCCCAACAGAGCTCACCAATGAAACAGTGAAGATGATAGATTCGATCTAACAGGAGAAAAGATGACAACACACTCAGGTCTTCAGCCCATACAACATCAACTGTGGATCTTGTGGGATAAAACAGTCATCCTAGCACAAGATGGATATCACAGACGAACTGAGACAACCTGAGAGGTTATGACGGCTAAGCCACCAAATCTCAACACAAGTCATTAAGTTATATAAAATGACATCCATTCTGACAGACACTGCTTGCAGTCTAAACATGACTAATCCACACTTTCTTTGACGGCAGGACAGTGCCTATGACTAGGTCTACTACTGATAAAAATGACATTGTTTACAACATATTCTATATGTAAGAGTATCCTCTCGCAAAAATATAGTACAACACCTGCATTCACTCAGCTTATACAAGAAATTATATCTGTGTTCTGAGACTTCAGCTGAAACCGTATAGCAGATCCTACTATAAAAGCAAGGGTCACTGAGTGCTCTTTAGTGTACAATACCTGAAAATACTTAAAATTCAACATAAAAGCAAAAAAACTGAATTACTACTGCCCAGTTTTAATTCTACTCTAAAGACTCTGATTTGTCTGAAGCAGAGGCTAGGATAAGCTAAGTCAGTAAGTCATTAAAAATATAAACATAGTGTCCCTCCCACTGTGTCACTAAATCAAATGTAAATATAGTGGAACTTTGATATTACAAAATTGGCTAATACAGAAAAGAATATGCAGCTCCGTTTTATTTCTTTATTCTTTCTTCTAATGAATTCTAGGAATTTTCCCAGAAAGTGAGGAGTAAAACTATGTGGTGGCGTGCTGAAGATGGTTAAGCTGCATACGCAACCAGCTTTTCATTTGTTCAGCCACTGCTTACAATACCTGCCAGCTCCAATTACAAACTGATAGTTAAAGGTGAGACAACGCTTGCATGATACTTATGCAACAGGCTAGGTCCAGATAGAACAACTTGGGATGGTGTATCGTTGTGCACACAGGTGGAAGTAAAGCAGTTTTGGCAGGGCGTGCTGGGTGGACGGGATGAGGTGTAATCTTCAGCATGTTAAGGAATGCTTTGTGAAATCATAATATGTGCAGACAATGGTTCAGGAGTGGTCATCAATAAAATTGTGTTCATTGCATAGCCAACACACTGCAGCACATTACTCTAGCTTTCAGCACAGAGTAAAACATATTGTTCACTAGCCTACCCATTTCAATATTTCATTGTTAACATTTGTTATTGTTAGACATTTTAGACCTGTTTGAATTATTTTTGTCAAAATAAATTTAAAACATGTACATTTATGTTTACTTGTGTGGCATTTGTAAATGTTGTGAGACAGCTTCTCAACTGCTTTCATAAAGAGAAAAAAAACAAACAAACAAACAAAATGAATGAAAAGATGAATGAAACAAATTGAAAAACACATGCACATGCCTTGTAAGGGGACACATCAGGGGAAATACTGAAAAGTAATGGTAAGTCAATGTATGGGTCAACCCCTTTGTTTTATGGTCTTTAAGGGATGTTAAGAAATACTGATATTAAGAAATAAAAGTCCTGGACCCTTCGATTTCTTAATATCAGAGTTCCACATTAGTAAATGCAGTTGAAGAGGCAAAAAATAAAAAAAAAAATATATCCCAAAATCACCAACAGAGAAAATCAAGCATCTCTCCTTTAAGCTCTATATGGAACCCAATCAATTTGATATTAACTTATACATTTGTCAATGCAGGTGTGTTCTAAAAAAAATAATACGAAATCTTGGTGAAGTCCATGCTTAGAAAACTAGTATCTGAAAATTGAACAGCAAAAGTAAAACTAGATATTACAATTATGGCTGTTTTTGGTGCACAACCAGACCTATCCTAAAATTTTCTATAATTGATGGAGAGGAAAGAAAACAACTACTGATTACTCCCTAAGACTGTTTCAGATGTAGCGATGTGCGGCGATGGAAAAAGTCTGTTGGCTGTGTTTGAAAACCGCTGCTTTCTGTTTGATCTCTAGCTGTTCTCATGGGACGGAATACCACCATGGAAACCGTTGCAGAACCTTCACGGTGTTTCAGCAACCGCTTTGAGGAGCGAATTTTGTTGACACTGCCACAGCTTCTGCACCTGTCGGGCCTACTGGAGGTTCAAAAATGGATCAACAAAATTTGAAATATTAGATGGATCTCAAAAAGAAGCACATTTTTGACATCGGCGCCTCAAAATTAGTCTAACTGCTCGCGAGTATCCTTATTTTTGTGATATTAAAAAAAAAGACAGATCTGCGCTGTATAAATACTCTCTATTACTATTATCATAATTATCTAGTCCAGGCCTGCCTCGAGATGGTCGAGAGGATTGGTAGACAAACACATGCACAATAGATCTGCCCCCCACGTGTCGACACACCAGGCCTAGAGGTGGTGTTGGTGTGTTTTCCTGCTGCATTTCAAGCGTAGATTGTAGATCTAGAGTCTAGCTGTCTAATGTTCATTGATCACCACTTGTGAGCAAAATGAAGTTTTCAACTAAAATTTACAAAAAACGTATCGAAATGGTTCGGCAAAATCCATGCTTATATGCCGATGCCTTATCACAAAGCAAGGACACAGTGGTGAAAAACAACATTTGGACAAGCACAGCACAACAAATGGGAGATGACAGAATGACAAGTACTTAAGAAAAAAAATTGTTTTATGTTATCAAATAAATGTCAAAATTTAAAACTCATGGTTTGTATTTTTTTTTTAACATTATTATTTGCTTTTAAAACATTTACAGTCATCATTGTGTGATATGATAATGAACACCAAATTGAGCATTATCAATACACCTGTATCAATTATTTCACTGGCTTTATTTGCGGTAATTTCTATTGGAATCAAAAGTATAGATAGGGATGCAGGGAATAAGCACGTATATTTCAGGGATGTCAAATTTCCTACTTGAACAGGATTTCCTACTTTTTGGCTGTCAGTAATTTCTCTGTTGGCTCCAAATCTGCTATTATTTACCATTAACATACATCAGTTTTACGTGTTGCTAAAGAATATACCAGGAATCTTTCATACATTTTCATGGAGACAGATTGACATCCCTAATATCTGACATTGAAGCTGAGGTGGACCTAATATTTCTAATACCAACGATGGTGACATGTTATTTTAGGGGAAGAATGGAAAAAAAAAAATCTGGAAGAACAAGAGATGCGTACATGAAACAGCAAGTGGAGACAGCAAGTCTTTGCTTGGGATCTATTGACTCTCGAACAGCATTTTTTTTTTTCTGGATTGCTGCCCCCACAGCATTAAGCAATTCTTCCATTGTGTCAGGGGACATGTGAAAATATGCAAAGTACTTTTGTCGATCCATTTCCAAATGTCTAACTCAATGGTAGAATGAGCCGAGCTGTTTCCTCTGCTGATTTATGAAATGAACCCAAAAGCGTCGTCTTTTCTGCAGTTTAACTTGGCTTTTAATAGGCACATCAAAAATGCATTAGTTCTATTGATCTCCTCAGCAAGAAGAGATAATATTAATTGCTGCCCCGCCATGTTGAGGCCAATGAATGAAACACACAGCCCTACTATACACCGGATACGGCTTTCGTTCACAAACACTGTAATCATGTGAACGCAACTTCTGCAAACTGCCACTGTGCCGTCGCCGTGTGCGGCACACCGCTACATGTGAAATGGCCTTTAACCATTTGATCTATCAAATGCCTGTCACTTTAACAAAACCATAAAAAAGGTCTCCATATTTATATGAGTTGCCCTTTCAATTGCAATCACTATTTTTCTACACCAGCTGTTTAAGTATTAATATGGCCAATACTCCTTCCGGATTGACTGTTTCACGATATGTAAGATTAATCAAGTTTTGGTCAGCAAAACCTATTTGTTGTATCACTTTTTGAAAGTAATGGCAATGTTAAGAACTGAGTTTAAACAGGTTGTGCTGACTTTTGAACAAAACTGATTTCAACATCACAAGACTCTTCTTTGAAATTCTGAGAGGGCAGGAATAACTCACATTATACAGTCGGAGCCATTCAAAACAGGATCTGCATATAACAATATATATAGGATCTGCTTTGGTCCCAGCACCTATTTAATCAGGTTTTCACTGTACCAAAATAATGCTGCAGTTTTTTTGCATGTTCTCACTCCTTCATTTGGAAAGGTTTTGTGAGTACATAGATCACCTTTTCTGTTTCCAGCAAATACATCTAGAGAGAATATTTTTTAGACAGTACCTTGCTTTATTTCAGCATACTGACTTTTCTCTCTTTCCAAAAGAATTAACTAGAATCAACATTGACTTGCTAACTTATGTGAATCCATGGACATTTCTAGAATCATATCACTAGACATATTTATCTCATTTCTAAAGCTATACCAATTAAAAGGCAAGCTTTTTATTTTCATTAACTTCAAAAAGCATTCCTTTCCTTTCTTCCTTCCCTCCCCCTCCTTCAATGGCATATCAACATTTATATATAAATATTTTTTTTTTGTTTTGTCAACAATGACTTTTAACAACTAATATCTAATATTTTTGAACATCCATCCAATCATCTATAGTATCCATCTGGTCAAACCTCCTAGAAAGGAAAGAATCAGCAACTCAGTAATTTTCCAGGTAAATATGGAACAGGTAGTCAACAACTAATTTCTTGTGGAATAAAAGAAACAATGCGTCAGTATTGGTATTAGGTAATTTGTCAGCTGTCACTGTCAGTTTACCTCCTCAAGTTGTCCACTGCCACGTTCTGCACATTCCTCTGCCATCCCCTTCTGTCTGACAGGCTGACAGACTGTTACTGTACCAGACTCTGGCTCCATCTGAGCACGCCAAGAGGGGGGAGAAATCTCTGGATCAACATCACACTTGATCGGGATCTGAGAGTAAAACATCAAAGACTTCATGTCTGAGACAGTACTGGGACTTGTATGGTTCCTTTATGACAGGTTCAAGAAAACACTCACAGAACATAATTTCTAGATTTTACGAGAATCGTTCAACTGAGATGTACCCTCATCTTGAGACATATGAGGCAACTATCAATGATCAACACAATTTGTCAGCAGCTGGTTCAGTTCGTTCATAACTGCCTGTTTCCAGTTCATAACTAGCTGGTCTTTGCCTCACTTTTCATCACTTTTTCAGGAGGTGGCCTGTTAAGATATCCTGGTGTCTGGCAGTCACAGGACGTAGCCAGGCCATCGTATTCTTCCCTTGCATAGTAATGATTGTCCTTGTAGGCTTGTTGACCAATCTCTCTCAATTTTCTCTTTTTTTTTGCTATAAACTAGTTAGGGAGAATTTCCAGAAGACAGCTAAAAAATATTTGAAAAAGGGTAAAGTAAAAAGGACAGACAACTGTATTCATAGGTTATATACTTAGGTAGATGCACTTTGTTTTGTTTATATTTTTTTTGTGCTTCAATTTAGAATATTAGTATTTTTATAATTTGAAACTCAGAATGCATGAGACAGCATTGACTGGGTGATCTTTATCCCCTGCGAGTGTGCATGGAACAAATGAAAAAGATTATATGTTATTCAATTTGCAACAAGAGCAGTTCACTAAAACTGTGCACCAGAATAAGGAAAAACATGGGATTTTGCATATCTAGGTGCAATGCACCTAAATATAATCATTTTCAGGTCGAAAACATTTTCTGCTCCCCTGTAAAGTTATGTACTTCCATTACTTATAGTTCCAAGCGTTGTGCTTATCAGCAACAAGTCCTGTCCATCATTTAAATGAAATGACCATTCACACAACAGATTAGAAAGATTCATATTCTAACCTGATCACAGTCTACTGGTTTGGTTGTGCTGGTCAGCTCTGCTTGTGCCATAATTCCTGCCATGCACCTTCACTTCAAACATGCTTTATCAGGTCCTGCCACTCTCATCAGAGGCTTTCCTACATGTGGACTGTCATCTTGACCTGGTCAGTAAGTTGAACATTCAAAAATGAAATCATCCAAATCATATTATTTACTAGTACATTTCTAATTAATAATGCAAATTCTTTCCTTTTGCAAAAATATAGGTTATTGGTGGCATCATCTCTGGACCACTGTGAGCTCTAAAGGAACGTTCTACAAAGGATTGGAACCAATTTTTTTCCTCAATGTTCAATGGCATTGTAAACAATCTGTGTGATTCAGCATAAGCTGCTAGTACGGTTTAGAATGTTCCTGGAGACAGAATCAGCACACAGTCATAGCCCAACTTGGTTGTATTTTATGTTAGCATAAGACAAGATATTTTCCCCTCTTGTTTTCTGTTTGTGAATGAACTAGGATCACAGAGATTTGCATCAAATCGTTTATTTATGCACATTTACACCAAAGTGAAATTACTTCAGAAACTTACTACACAGTCAACAGATTTGTCTCTCGGGTCAGGACTCAGAATTACGTTCATTGTTCGCATTTGCTTGTTTCACTTTGGTTGGCATTCTCACTTTCTTTACTATGCACAGCCTCACCTTAAAGCTGTATATTGTTATGTAATAATTAGTATCGGTAATATAATGGCCTTTTATTAACACATGTAGTAATGATCAATAGTAATTAGATGACCCTTCCGCCTCGGGCAGGCTCCGGGCAAGTTACTTTGGAATGGGCCTGCCCGTTCGGGCAAGCTCAAAAAAAAAATTTGTCGAGCCCTGTTAAAAATAGTAATTTATAAAAGACACGTCAGGGTTGACCACTAGGCTTCCAGCTATGCACAATACAAAGACTGTCCAAAAGTCAGCTTCTCATATGTGGGAAAACATACATGCTGAGTCAGCCCAATACTCCTTTTTCCTGACTTGATCACTGATCACTCTGATCACTGGCCATACAATCAACAACATTATTATCATAATATTCCTTGGTAAACCTACTCTGAAATATAACAGCATGGCCCTGATATAGGCCCCGTGAATCGTGTAACTAGCTGGTTACGGCATAAAGTGGGTCTGCAACTGACCAACTTATAGCGTATCTGCATCGAGCACAGGTAAACCGCGTAACTGTTCGACAGAAAGGCGAGCGCTAACCATGTATCTGCATTCTAAAGTCATCAAAATGCCTCCATCAAATTTTATTACCACTGTCTATCAGGTATGCGTATTTTCTATCAAAAAACAAAAAAACAGAGGTCTGGACACTTTTGGCTTACACAAAACAGTTTTCTCCTTCTCCTATAAAGTTGTTGGTTTCGCAGTTGCACGCTTAGAGCCCGACAACGACGATATATATATATGATATATATATATATTTGTAGGACGTCCAAGTCAAACAATAACCATCAATGCCACTGGGGCTCAAGATATATGGCTAGAAGAAGTCAAAATGACATAATGCCTTCTTTGCCTGTGTCCGATCAAACAGGGAAGACCCTGCCCTCCACCCTACCCCTCCCGGCCACAAGAGCTTCGCACAATGGTACAAAGTAGGAAAAAAAGATACACACTGAAATCGTAATCACATCCATAGATAATTGGAAGACCGTACTTGATATTTTCCACTTGTCGGTAGGTAACAGTACTGATATAATAACTGTGAAATCAGTATTATTATTATTTTGTATACGGAATACATTCTAACAGCGTTGAAAAATATCGATTTTTACTTCGGGGACTGCTTAAAGGGTATCGATTCCTCGGGACCGCGAAAATACAGAAGTGCCCTAAATCCAGATCTAGATCTATAGGACTGTGTGTCAGTGTGTCATGGTGGATATTCACGTCACGTATGTCTAAACCATGTCAGACTGTACCAATTTGCACCAAAACTGGCTTTCAATTCTTCTGAACATAGACATCTAGAGCTGTTGAAAATAGACCTAACGAATTTTGGTTCACATTGGTACAGTCTGACATGATGCGGACACTGGTGATGCTAACACTTGCCATGAGGCACTGACCCTCCGGTCCTAAAGATCTTATCTAGATCTAGATTCTAGATCTAATCCATAGCGGGATTTTTGTGACTGGGATAGTGTTTGAAACTCGGAATAAACACACTAAAAATCCATTTTTTGCACTCTGATACTGCTTAAGCTGCTAGAAGTAGAGCACTCAAGGGTGAACAGCAAACAACATATAAGCACATAATCTAGATCTAGATCTATCCTGCTCATAAATTAGGCCTATTTCAAGCACGTTACTAACGATGAAACAAGAACATGAATTTTTCTTGAGTGCTTTGAGATTAGATCTGGATTCTAGATCTAAATCTAGATTCTAGATCTATCTGCAGCAGAAGTACAATGGGTGTTTAGGCAAATTACGACGCCAATCTAGATCTAGATCTCCTTAGGCCTAGAGTCTAGATCTATATTACAGTTACTTGCATGCAAACAAAGCCGGTAAAATTAGTTTAGATGTAGAGTCTAGACCTACCAAGGTCTATAAAATTTCTTCTGCTTTTTCCGGAAGTTTATGTTTATTCCCTAGAATCTAAAAATTAGAATTCCAGTTTCGAACGGAAAGAAAACACGACAAATGGCGAAACGAAAAATGGTCGTTATCTACAATAGGCTACATCATTAGTGTTATAATCATAAAGGATATGTGATCATGCAATGAGTTCGAAAAGAAATTTGTGAAGATTTCTTAAAAATTGTAAATGCATATTATAGATCTAGATCTCGTCAAGATCACACAATCAAATTCCCAATGAAATGTATCTACCAGAGAGATCTACTAGTGGTAGGAAAATTCCTCTGGTGGAGCAAGACAGGTGACGGTCTTCAGAGGAAGAGTGGGTTCTTTCATTAGATGTCTCGATCCTTGACTTCCTGACATCTTCTAGAACCCTGGCTACACCGGGGTCATGACTCCCGATGTCCGTCACCCACCTTTTTTTTTTTTTTTTCAGAATCTAGTAGATCTAGATCTCGTAGATCTATTTTATAGGTCTTCCTGCCCTCATTGAAAGAATAGTTAGAAATTGATGGCAGGGGAGGCACCCGATATTCCCCCAGGTCTATATTTCCCCAGGTCTATATTTCCCCAGGTCTATATTTCCCCAGGTATGACATGTTATATCAGATGTCATTTCATAGTATGACATGGCAAATGAAATTTTTGTCCTGGTTATGTCAGATGTCATGTACGACATGGCAAATGCCATTTCTGTACTGGGGTTGTGCCAGATGTCATAAGGCATGACAAATGACATTTCTGTCCCGGGGCTATGTCAGATGCCATATATGACATGGCAAATGACATAGACATGCTCCCGACAGCGTGCATAACCCAAACATAAGGTTCGTTCTTTTATCTGTCCAAACACTTCTGAGCCACACACCATGACATCATGCGTTGGTTACAATAATATCGGTACTGATGGCAAAGTCACTGCCAATCCAGCTCTAGAATCCACTGCGTTCGCTTTCCACGGGATATTCCAACGTTTCATTTTTAGTACAATGATGAATTACATTATGTTGACAAGCATTGCTCCAGACGAAAGGTAAACGCAGGTCTGATGGAATGTCATAGGTTAAACTGCCATGTTCACCTGTGATTTTCTATGAAATAAGCTTACAATGTACATCATGATTGATGTCAGGTAGCCAACCGTCTGCAAGAGGTTGAAAGGTGTCTAGAGACTGTTGTTTGTGATTGAAGCGACCAAAGTTCAGGCATGCTGGTATCTTTCAAATTCCATTGCATTGTACGAAGATTAAAAGGAAAAAAAAAATGCGATTAGTCCCTGTTTCAATGTTGTTACGTCTTTCTTTCTTTCTTTCTTTCTTCCTTCCTTCCTTCCTTTCTTTCTTTCTTTCTTTCTTTCTTTCTTTCAATATAATTATTTCAACATTTGTTGCAAATTCACATTTTGCACACTGCATTGTGTTGTATAATATATTTTTTAAAAAAAAAAACACTTCTTGGGGTGGGGGGGGGGGGGAGGAAGTGGCTCTGTTGTTTGGCGTCTGCTCAGGGAGGAAACAAGCCGGGATCGACTCGCGTGTCGTGCATCGGGGAGGTTGGGGATGGGGGGGGGGGGGAGTTGGAAGGACACAGATATAGAAAATCAGCAGTTTTTTCATTATTCAACCATCCTCTGGCTTCCTCTGGGCAGGAAAGCCCGACGTCTAGCCTTCTCGGATAAGGGCTAATTTCTAAGGGCAAATATTCCGAAGCCCTGGTGTGTACGTTTCGCTTGTTAAAGTTAAAGAACCTTTGGTAGTTCAAAAATCGATGAAAGAGTACACTGCGTGCTGCTGAGCGGGCAAAATTTCCAAATTCCAAATTTCTACCCACTAAAATTCTCACCCAAAACAGACAACCTCTTAAAGGCCAGATAATCCTACTTTCTCAGGATTGAAAGGCATAAAAAAGAAAAGAATAAAAAACTCGCTGTTACCCATTCTTTTCTCTCATAGATAGAGTTTAACACATGCATGCTACGAAAACGTAATACATGTACCGGTATTTGTGTATTGATTTCATTTCCGGTGTTAACTGTTGAAATCCTGCCCCCCCCCCCATATTCTTGTTTTGTTTTGTGTTTAGGCTGAGCTATGGTCTTTAGTCAGCTAGCTGCAGCAACAGAGGAGGGACAGTTGTATGAATACTTTGTTTTTGGCTGTTGCATTGGCGCACCTCAACAGACGAACATAGTTTATATACGAGTACATGTAGGCTACAAACACGGAACCCACGTCTAACTGTGGATAAACATGCGCCCATCCATTTTTTGTTCACCAACTCCTAAACATTTAGTCTGTATAATATACATTTATATGTCATTTACAACATTGGGATTTAAAAATATGAGATTCACTTCCTAAATCAGCTGATCTTATGCAGTGCTAAACAAGTGTGTGTGCGTGCGTGTGTGTGTGTGTGCGTGTGTGTTTGTGTGTGTGTGTGTGTGTGCGTGCGTGTGTGTGTGTGTGTGTGTGTGTGTGTGTGTGTGTGTGTGTGTGTGTGTGT
>JBCAUA010806967.1:0-14682 GCA_038406235.1 Peronia verruculata
TCTGAACAGTTGTCAGCGGTCCCGTGCATTTTTATGTGCTTTTCTTTGTCAATAGTAGTGAACACTTTGGAGTGTTTGTACCCTCCTACTAAAATTAGACGGGGATTTCCAGCCGTTTGCTTGGTCGAAACAAGTCTATTGAAGAGACATATTATGTTATATCTTTGTTCACAATGCGATATCAGTGACCTCGTGGAAATTTCGAGTTCATTGTTGACCCTTCTCTATCTCAACCTCTCCATAAATCATTTTCCATGTCTCCCTCCCCCCCCCCCACCTCAATCCATCCATCCCATCTCACCTTTTAGGCACACAATTGTTATACAAATGTGCTAAAGAGAGCTGTACAGTAATTGGGAATATAATGCAGATGTAAAACTTGAAGGTTTTTTCCTTTTTTTTTTTTTATCTTGTTAAGTCTTAAAACTTAAGACGAGGCTTGTAATTAGTTTAAGAGAAAGTAATTAGTTAGTGTTTATAATGTTAGATGATTATAAGATGATAAGTCAAATAAACAATCAATCTCTGCTACATTTATCTGTTGTTTGTTTATATTTACACATTCAAAGTCAGTTACATGTCGGTATCGAATGGATATAGGTGAGAGTGTCTCTAAATCAGGTTGGTGACTCAAATCAAAAAGAGAGAGAGAGAGAGAGAGAGAGGGATAGACAGAGACAGGAGTACGGCAGAGACAAGAGAGGAGGGATGAGAGAGAAGAAAGGACGTGGCAAAGATTTGAAAAACAAAAACAACGTTATATTTCTGTGTCAGACAGAGGGACAGATAGTGAGGGGAAAAGGAGAGAGAAAGAAGTCAAAGGACTGGGTGAAATGAGACAAAGAGTCAGAGAGAGAGAAAGAGAGAGAGAGAGAAAGAGAGTGAGAAAGATATAAGAGGATATAAATGATTCCTAGATACTTTAACCTATATCTAGCCTGATAATCAGCACTTTGGCTGACTCATGGAGTGAGCGCTTGTGACGTGCCATAATCAGCAGGGGAACTCACTGCTTTACTCTGAACTCGGAGCTCTTACTAACACGGGCTAAAACATCTCACCTACATTGTCTGTCATGATACCTTTGGGTTTCTATACTTTCACTGAGCCAGGTAAACATATCCTTTTGAGAAATTTGATGAGTTGTGTTTAGCAACTGTTTTTGTACATAGGAGATAGGACAAAATGATTTTCAAATTATACTGTTTGGGCAAGTGATCGGTGAAATGACTACAATATATGGTAGATTTACTATCCCTTTTCCACATGACATATATGTCTCCAAATCGCCCAAAATGGAGATAGGAAAATAAAGAACTGAGCTTACGATATGTATAAGTTATTTCTTGTAAACATGAGAGTTTTCCTTTAGCTTTCTGTGAACTTCAAGGGGGTTCCAGGAAGCCTGCAGATCGAAGTTTGTAAAAAGACTATGAGCAAAATAATATGACAATGGATCCTCCTGCGTATATTAGCCGAGAAAACATTTTTTTTAAAAAATTGCATTGCAAAGTTTAAATTCGCTATATCCCTAAAAATAGAAATGAAGAGATAAATAAGTATTTGTGAAAATAAAGAAGAAGAAGAAAAAAAAACCCACAACAACAGCAACGACAACGACAACAACAGTAACATGTTTGTGAAAGTAAAGTGCCTGAGACATGAATGATATAATATAGCAGCTAATTTTTTAATTTTTTTTTTCTCAGTACAATTTATGCAATTGTTCAGTATTCCTAAAGATAGAAACTGTTATCTAACTGTTACAGGAGCGAAATTGCTTGAGAAAAAGTCAAAGGAGGAAAAAGAACATACATACATGCATAAATACCCATACACACTGAGAGAGAGATAGATAGAAAGAGAGAGAGAGAGAGAGAAGGAAGCAGAAAGAGAGGTAGAAAGAAAGGAGTGGGGGAGGGGGGATAAAAACTAGGAAAGAAAAGAAAGCAATACAATAATGATGTGGAAAATCGGTAAACTGTTTTTATGACAGCTATATTTCTTTATTTTATTATATATAAGGATCAAATCTCAGAGCATGGAGAAACATAAGGATCTTGACGTTAAGGTCATCCTGTAAGTGCTATAAATATCACAGCCCAATCTTTCGAGAGA
The DNA here is from genome assembly GCA_038406235.1 of Peronia verruculata. NCBI lineage: Eukaryota > Metazoa > Mollusca > Gastropoda > Systellommatophora > Onchidiidae > Peronia > Peronia verruculata. The sequence continues at coordinate 2,119 of JBCAUA010806967.1, forward strand.
TAAGGTCAAGTGGCATTTCCGGTGGAGCTCTCTTGTTGCTGGAGAGCAAGAAATTGGAATACCACGCCCACTTACACAAACATGAAATCTCAGTGAGGTTTTACTCTGTAGAATATGCATTACTGCACTTTTATGGCCTTCAATCCCATCGCTCTCATATCACATGATGTTGATAAACTGTCGTGTGCATTTTTACCTGGGCATGTCATGGTTATTTAAGACTAAAACCGGATGTCAGGATCTTATTGATATTGTTTTTATGTTTAAAGAATAACATTTTATTTTTGAAAGTGATATGGTAACAGCACTTTCTTGTGACTCCACATATTATCAAGGAATGGGCTGGGATCATCAAAGAACACCGCACAGCCTATCACAAACTCAGTTCTTTGTTGCTTTGTCTCCACTTCTGGGCTATTTGGAGTTTTATACGAAAGAGGGACAGTAAACCTATTATAGAATGTAATATTTATTCACCGACCACTTGCCCGGACAGGTAGGTAGATTTTGAAAATCTTTTTTTTTTTTTTTTTATCTACTATGTGCAAAACCAGTTGCTGAACGTAAAACATCAATTTTCTCAAAATGCGAACAATGGAGATAAAGCAACAGAGAATTGAGTTCACACTATGAAAAATTGCTCGCCATTATGAAAAAATGCTCGCTACTGTGAGAGGTGGAACAGCTCAGTGGCACAGCCATGTTCAAGATACAAGGCCTTAGCCCAAACAATACTCTAGGGGACAATGTAAGAAAGACAAAAATGATGGCAAAAAAGAAGAAATGGGTTGACAATATTGATGAGTGGACAGGAACCAGCTTTGTCACATCCCAAACCCAGATCCCAGACCTACAGAGAAGGAGATAGTGTTGAAACAGCCGCCCCCCCCCCCTTCTCTCTCCCTCTCTGTCCATTTCTCCTCCCTCTGAGTTGGTCACACTTTGATTTCAGCCTGATGGAGCGAAAGTGATGATCCTTGTTGCTGTTATTTCAAGGAGAGGGTGGTGGTGAGGGAGGGGGAGAGGTTGAAAACACCCCCCCCCCCCCCCCCCCCCCAGTGATGCCCTGTTCACCCACAGAGTGACGTGACCCTTGAGTCGTGAGGCTTGTGGTCATCTCATTACTTTGAGTGCTGATTGGAAAGGAATGCCAGTGCATAGGACATGTATGATAAACGAAGTAGTTTTGACTCGATTGACCACTTGACAATCCAACTGAAGTTATAATGATTGCTGCCGCTCATAGAACACTTACTTAAAAAAAAAAAAAAACTAACACAAAACAGGGGAAAAATGATATTTAATATTCCTTTATTAATTTCTCCAGCAGGATATTAAATTACTGCCACCTATACATAACTTAAAAACAAACTAATAGAAATTGGAGATGCCTCCGTGACTCTTGTGCATTATGATAATTTTCTCTCCCCCCCCCCCCCCAGAAATACTAATATTAAAATCATTAATTCTGGAAGTATCCAGAAGTCTATCTGCTCAACCACTTTGTGTTTGTATAATGAGTTACATTCTAATACACATAACACCCACATGTAAAACAAACAAACTTTAAAAAGAAAAAAAAAAAAACATCTATCGTCCAGAGAGACATCTTTGACAGAGTTAGAATTAGCTTCAAAAACTGGAAGCTAAGAGCATGGTGGTGTTTTATATTTATATGAAAACGATTTCAGAGCACAGATATGTAATGCAAATCAACACTCTCCTCCTCTTCTTATGCCTGTTTATTCCCTGTGGAACATAGGGCCGCGCCAACACTCATCCAGTGGACGCAATTCTGGCTGGTCCTTCTCAGCTCAGCCCACATCAGTCCGACGACCTTCACTTCAGCGTCGATATTCCTGCGCCAAGTCTGTTTCGGTCGGCCCACTTTTCGCTTTGTGGATTCCAGTCAAGGGCCTGCCTGATGACTTTGGATACTGGCTTTCGTTTCTTTATCTCGGTTTTAATTGGGACATGTCTCATCCTGTCCCTCAGAGATTACATTGGATCTCATAGTAAAGGTGTAAAGGTCATCTGTTTTAGGATAAAACTATCATTTGTTTTTGAAAACTTCCCCTGATCGTAGATAATGAAATACTGTAAAGCGATATATTGCAGGTGTTATACTGCCACTAGTCGCCAACTTGCATTTCTTAAACATTGTACCTATAGGAACATTGGCACCTCATTGAAACTTTAAGAGTTAAAACTTAGAACTCCCCAATCTCCATATCTTTCTCTCCCCCCAAACATCTCCCCCTATATTTCACTTTCCTTAACATAAAGTTCATCTCTCAAAAGAAAAAAAAAATGTTATCAAATTTATCTTGTTTTGGAATCTTCGGAGCCCGCTTGCTTATATCAGCACGCGATACCCTATTTAAAACTGACGGTTTGTCTCTGAAAATACTGCCAGATGCAAAGTACACTTTTCGTTCTTTCCTATCGTGTTACGTGCCGAGTTAGAGTGAAACAGAGCGAGAGAGAGAGAGAGAGAGAGAGAGAGAGAGAGAAAGAAAGAAAGAGAGAAGAAAGAGAGAGAGAAAGAAAGAGGAGAGGCAGGAAAATGTTCGCAAGCATAATGCGAAATTCAGCCAGTAACGTAGAAAAAAAAAAAAAAACATAATTATATCGGATAACTTTGTGAGGATCAAAATGTCGCTTGGCGATATAACCAGTTATTTCGACCTGTGTCATTGTGTTCCATAGCTTCATCCTCTCTGTGATTTTCTTTTTTTTAAACAATAGGATAAAGCTTGTTGTTTCAGCAATAACTTTGTTCATCCTCTCTGCTGAAATACAGAATATAACCAAATAATAATAATAAAAAAGATAAATTGTAATAAACCTTTTGTTTCATCAATCCTCTAGTGCCAATGGAAGAATCTGTTTGGCATTGGAATGATGAGACAGCAAAGGAAAAGGAACAAGGAGGTTCAGGAAGATGACATTGATGAAAAAAAAAATACAGACGATGATGAAGATAAAGAAACTACGGAGACGTGATTTAAAGAAGACGAGAATTGCAGCAAGCAATATCTTTTGAGACAACATCACATTCACCCACAATCATTATGAAACTTGCTATCGAGTCACAACACTCCACGTATTTAAACGTTGAAAGACATTGAACAATGCAAGAAAAACAATTAGCAAGACATATATAATCATGTAAAATAACACAAAATATTTTTGTAAAGCTGCAATTTTTATTTCAATCCTCCCACCTAACAAGTTTCAGAAATTACAAATCATTTTTTTTATTTATTTCATGAACCTGCAGTCTAAAACTTGTGCACAAATGTATTTATTTATTTATTATTTATTTATTTATTTTATTTATTTATTTATTTATTTATTTATTTATTTATTTATTTATTTATTATTTATTTATTCATTCATTCATTTATGTTGCTTGAATAATTCCCGTTCAAATGTTTATGTTTTCAAACCTGATTTTCTGAATATCATATGAACGAACTCTTAGTTTGTATTCTATGTTTAGTCTTTTTCATTAGCCCACTGTTATTGCAGCCGGTAGCTGTTACTTTTTATAAGCGATATCAGAAAATATAGGCTAGAGATGTTTTGTTGAAGTAAGACAATGTCAGATCGTTATGTTTGAGCAGTCCTTAAGGTTGAAGCCACCACATCGGGAAATGAAATACCTGAGAAGCGGTGGAAGTTTGACGTAATTCCTCCATCAATTTGTGTGCTGATATGTTTGGAAGAAAGATGTGTAACGCAATGTGTAGCTTCAGGTGTGTTAGAGCCTGCGCATATTGGGGCCTTTAATGTGTAGATCTAGTCCAGTTCAGTGTAGGTATTTGTGAGCTTTATTTAAAAGAATTAGCTGGTGAGCTTAAGCAAAACATGAACAGCATAACTCACAATAATGAACAATTAAAGAATGGTTAAAATCATCATTATTATTCAAATAAATGTGTGCATCTGTTGTTTTGTCAAACCCGCTTGTAATTACTCTTTGACCTATTTTGCTTGATTCTGTCAAGATATTGCCGTATCTATGACGATACCAGTCTTTCATAACTTAATTAACGTGCATGGCTAGTATCTTGGAACCAGACGGAATAGTTTAACGAATTTAAAAAATATATATATACCATATTTTGCTGTGTACTCGTTCAGTGTTTCCTGCGAAAATCAAAACACTTTTTGACATAGCACTAAAAACTTAAAACTACTCTTTATTTGGACGACTTGCAATTTTTCAGTAGTTTATAATTCAGTTGCACTACTTTTGTATATTAATTTATTATTTACTTGCCAGTTTTGCTGCGCATGTTGTTGAATGTATGGTCGTGCACACGAAGGCGGTTTTGCTGTTTAAATATATTAACAAAAAGACTACAATGACATTCAATTCTAAAGAGAACAGCTTGTGGATGTTAAAAAAATTAGCTACATGAAAACAAAGAGGCATTTCACATCAATGAAAATACCAGCGTTTTATCGCATTTTATCCTTGATATATTCAGAAAGATATTTGAAATATCATGCACATCACCTTACAAGATAGCTCTAACAATATGAAGAAATGTCAAAGATGCAATGTTTTCACAGAAAGCAGAATCAAAGAATAAGAAAGAAACAGATATCTGATTACAATATCTATAATGACTTCTTATGTTGAAGTAACTGGCAAACAAACTTCTTCGGTATGATCTTGAAACTAAACCTGTTGTTTCTATTTAGGTAGAAAGTAATGAAAATGATAATGATAAGACTGATGAAACGATGAGAATGAGGTGGTGGTAATGATAGAAGTGACGATAGGAATGAAGAAAGGCGATGAGGTATGAAGGGATAACAAATAGAAGAAATAGCTTTTGCAGTTCTTATCAAGCAGAGAATGTTTCAAAAACGCAATAACGATTGGCATAAAGGAATAATCTACACCAGTAACAATATTTACATTACACCTCACACTTAAACATAATCAACCACATGTGGCTGATTCTTCCTCGCACAAAGGACCTATCAGAACATAATCATACATGAAAGCACAGAATCTTAAAATGTAATCTGTTTGTGAAACTGGTGAATTCTGAACCATCAAACAAACAACTGTCAAAAAAATCCAAACATAATACACATGCACTCATTCACACATGTGCATTCCTAAACATTTTTTTTTTACAATAAACATGAACAAATATGTAGCTCAGAGAACTAACATTGCATCAGTAGTCACCCATTGGCACATGCATGCATACACAAAGTAATTAGCACCATCAGATTGATAATTCTCTGCCAAATGAGATTAAGAAATGCTTTTGTCAAATCCCTCTTATTCCTCGCCCCCCCTCCCTCCCCCCCCCGGTCATCTTTTGCTTCCGACATCTTGTTGTCCCTTCAAATTTCATTTCAGTTTAAATGTCTTTTCATAGTTCAGACGCCAGACTTTGGCACACTGAATTTTCTTAGTTTATTTGAATGTTTTAGTCTGATAAGTACACGTCCCCTCCCCACACTGATCTCTCCTTTCTACCCTTTGAAATCAGTCACTGATAAAATTCATCTCTGTCAATCTGACAACTAGCTAAATAACGAGAATTTTTCATGATGTGCACCTTCCCGTGATAGCCGTCAGTAGGCAGCTGAAAGAGGCAAATACATTGCAAATTATTTTTCAAGTAGTAAATTTTTTATTCTTAAGTCCAGGGATAAGTAATGGATTCCATCATGTAACAAAGACTAATTCGGAGTTTTGTATACATAAAATCCACATTGAAAGCAAATGTTACATCATTTCTGGGGGAAAATGTTATAAACCTTGTCCTTACACAAATAAGATCGAATAAAAAAGACATAGTACAATATACACTGTAAACTGAAGAGGTTAGCTCTATACCAAGCTTAAGAGATAATTTCTTTTTGGCCAAAAATGGACGTGAGCTCATCTGAACCTTTGAAACTTTCCCTTTTATTAAAAACATTTGCCTTATTGGCGTGAATATTAGTTTTAGAAATACTGAAGTTTGAACCTGAAAATGTTTCAAGATTTCATTTCAAAATCAATTTAGGAAAAAAAAAAAAAAAGAAGGAGGGCGAGGGAGGGGGGTTACGCTATTTGTCAAATTTAAGTTTTTGTAACTAAATTTCAGTATAGAGCTAATCCCTCATATAACTCACATAGTAAACACCAGAGTAAGCTCATCTTTGAGTGAGAAATCAGGTTATAGACATAACTCAAAATATTCATATCAGAGTATATTAGTCATGAATTTTCAAGCAAAAAACATGAAAACAGAGTATGTCAAGTATGAGTGTCTGGGAGAAAAACACGAAAACAGAGTATGTCAAGTATGAGTGTCTTGGGAGAAAAACACGAAAACAGAGTATGTCAAGTATGAGTGTCTTGGGAGAAAAACATGAAAACAGAGTATGTCAAGTATGAGTGTCTGGGAAGAAGAACATGAAAAGTGATCAACAAAAAATGAAAGGGGAAAAGACATCATAACTGGAGAGAAGAACATAGCCAACAGCAGGTTTCATAAAGATTCAGTACATGGCGAAATAAGATCTGGTATGATGAGGAACAAGAAATATACACCTTATTATTCTCTCATTCTCTCTCTTTCTCTCTCCTTTTTTCTTTCTCTCACTGCCTCCTTCCTTGACTCACTCTCACATTCTATTTATCATTGAATCAACATTACATTTTTTTTCCTTTCATTTCATACGTGTATTCGTAATTATGAACATATGGCGGGGGACACGACACATCTGTATGTTTACAAATATTATATAGTTATCTTTTTGATAGTTTCCTTTTACAATCTTTGATGCTCCAATTTATACACACGTTCTTTGACATACGTAAAACACGTGTATAGTATTCACCTTGCGTGGCGCAATATAGCAGTAACTGTGCTTATGCACCGTTAAACTCCAACACAAATCAAAAACCGAACTCGTTTCTGAGGCTATAGAAATTAAACGTTTTCTACTTTCACTTAAAATGTGTTTCATTCTAAGCTGGATTCTTTGGCATTCTATGCTATGTTGCTTCATGTTCTATTTCTCGCCACATGCATTCAGATATACCCTACAAATGCAAGCAAGGAAAGATCGTCATGAGATACTTGTATCATATAGGCAGGCAGCTTTGTATGCTTCTCACGACATTGCTCACAGTTTACAAATCTGATAGAAAAAAAAAAAAACCAACTGTGTAGCACATTTACTCACACTCATCCATACATTCATACTCGCATGTACACTCAGCCGAGTGTGATTCTTCACAGCTCGAGAACAACAAATCTGAATGACAGGTAGTTTAGCATACGCTCAGACAGATTCTGATTTATCCATCCAGACCTATTCATACCTGCATGCACTCATATATACATGACCATTCAACCCCAGAATACTTTATTGCTGGAGTTAGCAAATCTCAGTGGAAACAGCTTAGACATGGCATTGTCGTGTATACCACCACATAGGTATATACGTCTATATAGGTGATTGTTTTTTATGTGAACCGAATGGCCGAAAATAATACCATATCTGGGCAAAAAAACAAAAAAAAAACAAAAACTGTATATAGGCTCAAAAAGTCGTTATTTATTTATTTATTTATATTAAGGATGATGTGGATTAAACCTTTGACCCCCGTCAAAGAAACAAAATCGTTTCAAAGATTCAACAAATTCACCGTTGAAATACATTTAAACAGTTCCTTGCGATACAGAAGAAGCCGTAGAAAGAAACAGAACACATTTTGATTTGGAAAACAAAAACATAGTTATGGTGAAATTTATTTTGGAGCGTATCTGCACTCACAGGTGAACTTTTGCTTGCAAGCACAGACTTCATGCCACGCACGCTGAGTATCCACTCCAGGTTATATGTACAGATAAAATTCTAATGCCATTTGAACTTCATGGTAAAAGAGAGACAAAAAACAGCAGCAAAAGCCCCCATGAACACATCAAAAGGCCATTTAACCGCATGACTAGACAATTTGAAATTTATGAACATTATGGAAAATTTCTGTTAGAATACAGGTAAAACACAAATATATAACCAGTTTGGGTAGAGTGGTTTCAGAACAATAAGATAAAAAAAAAAAAAAAACTTCATCTTTACATATAATAAATGAATATTTTTAAAAAATTGATAAAGTGGGGCAAATTCAATAATAAAATATGGAAATAATAACGTTGGCAATTGATCTGTAATCTGATAGCAACAACGCAAGAAAACGTTTTGCAAATTACATCAAAAAGTTGAAAATTATATTTGTAATATGGGCACTATAAAACAATATATAGCACCTTTGTTTTTCAGCCCAGTTAAAGTCTTCCACTGAAGACAAGATATTTTTTAAAGTTGCTATTAGATAGAAACTATTGTGGTAATCAAAAACAGTTTTCTAAGAAAAGAGCAGTGAATACCGTGTAAATGACAGGGCAAGAAAAAACGTCCTTTTACTTTATTTAAGTTTCATTATTTTCTATAATGACAAAATTATATCTGAATGTAAATGGTCATGATAATAATGAGCAACCTATCATACAAATCTTGAGAGAACTTTAAAAGATAAAGATGTGCAGATCATAACAATTCTCCTTTAAACAGAAGTTAGATGAAAATAAAGAGATCAGAGAGATACGTTCGGTGGTCAAGGTATATATCATAATATCAAAGCTGTACTTAGGGAGCCCTTTGTAAAAATCCAATCAAATATTGACTACTCTGTAAAATCCATCGCTCAACATCCTGCCCTTTCCTTTCAGTTGTATTTAACACAACAGTCATCCTGAATGAATAGTCACACATTCGTTCTTGTATGGTGTAAGTCTTAAAAGTCAAACGTATTCATAGCCATAGGTGAAATTATCAGAACGACCTTCTATCATGATTTTTTTTTTATTTTTTAGTTTACATGAGAATCAAAACAGCCATACTAATAGACAGGTATTATGGATTTCTCACATTGAGATTGACAAATAGTCATCAAACCTAAAATGAGAGTTACAACTGAACATTTCACCGAAAACTATAGAGAATTAATAAGTATGTAAAGGTCATGAGAGCAGACAAGTTATGTCTGACCTGGGTGATATTGAAGATGTTTAAAACATATATTTCATACTGAGAATATTTCTTTTTTTTTTAGAACGACCTTAATTGGTGTCTGCAGACCTAACCAAAAGAAAACGCGAAAGAAGCTAAAGTTTAAAGATTAAATCCCATTCACAGCGTAATTGTCCTCTACATGATTTTAATACCTAGTTATATTTTTTGAAGTTTTAAAGCCCAGTATTAAAGCACAAATGCGAATAATGTAACATGTCCAATATTAATTTAATAGGTGATAATGCACAATCATGAGCAATGTTCTAAGTCACTAATGATAGGTTTGGGTATTTGAGTATTTATGTGCTAAATAAAAACGTTTCAAGCTGGAAGTGTATAGTTTAATGAGTTATTCTAATAAAGGTGATGAGAATATCATATCAAATACTTCATAAGATTGTGAGATCTGTAAATGAGCAGATCTAATGACGTAAGGTATATATATAAACATCCTTGATGATAAATGGGAAGTCAGTAAGATGAAGCTGTATGGAAATATATATGGTTGTATGCATTTAGATGAAAAGACTATTGATGTGTCTATGGGTTTAATGTTATGTACCGTGGTCTTATCTCTGTGGTCCACATTTTGAGTTATGTTGTAAAAAATTTGGTCAGTTTATAGTCTTTGGCTAATTTATGACTATTGGTCTGTTCAACAAATGTTAGTATTGTTTTTCTCTTGTAAACTGTGTGAGGTAAAGATCATCTACTGCATGGACGTACATATGTTGTTGAAGCCGCCTGTTAGACATCCTCTTGAATGAAGGCTGTGCTACTTCAAGTAAATTGTATATTAAACAAGCTAGCCTTCCTGCACAATGACAGTCACAAAAAAAAAATCGACATATTCTAAATTACATAGAAATCCACTAATAGCTAAATGCGAAATACAATGAATAATAATAACACTGACGAAGACTGATTGGCAACCTATGTCAGAATGGTCTATAGTTGTAATAATAATTAACGTTGTGTAGGCGAGTCGCGAGTCATTATTTACCCCCCTTCTATAGTTCCAGTTGTAGTTGCTTAATGTTGTGGAAGAGAGCCATATTTCGTCCTAGAATTTTCAATCTCAAACTCTTTGTGGAAGTGTTAATGAATAATGATATTTATTTCCAGGTCCATAACATACAGGGACAGATTGAGCCGATATTTCTGTAATTTCACTTCAAAGCACCGGCAATTTTCTCCACTCTAATTCCTGATCGTTGAAGAGATAAGAAACTACATTTACAAATAAGAATGACGAGCCAAGAGCAGGCGAAGGCTTACGTTTTATGATGAATATTTTACAAAGGATAGCAATTAATTAATTTCTTGCTGGGTAGATAGGCTTTTTCACTGACCTGGCTTAAAAACCTCACCTACGAAACTGACAATGTCTCTAAAAAAATACTGTTCTCTCTATCTATAACACTCATAAGTTGATAATTCCAGATCTTCAGTGAATGTCATGACATCTGTATTGATTGACCGAACGAAAAACCAGTAAGCTATTCTAAAACAACACAATGTTGATACATTGTAATGAGCAACACGGTCTGCTGGTAGTATTTAGATTTATAGCAACCGTCTATGAATGAAACACTTGCAGATAATGGGCTTTAAAGGTTGATGCCGTCTATGTATTTAAAAAAAATACAAAAAACATTTGGGCTCAGTAGAGGAATTCGGTAATTTTTATTTGACTTTTTAAAGTGTTTAAGAAGACAGAAAATTGCTTTTGAGAAAACTGTGGTCAGTGTTTTACCTTTCATTAAACACTTGTTCTGCCCTTTCAATCTAGAACCTGATATCTGCATATGGGTGAAATCCACTTTTCTTTATATTAATAGATTCCCTCTCAGTAAAAGATTCAGCACTTTTCCATCTTGTTTTTTTTTTTTTTTATACTATCTGAAAATTTGATGACGGTATAGCCTAAAATGGCAAACTGTTTTTGACAAATTTCAATCAGTAATTCATCTATTTCACTAAAAAACATAGCCCATAAATAATTTCGTTAGATATTAGATTTTGAATTACTAAAAGGGCTGTATTCACTATCCGATCGGCTTCCCCTCGAGTGCTACATTCAATAGCTAGGGATCTTAGTGTGCAATATCATGGAGTTGGTTGCTGTAGGGAGGTTTTGAAGTCTTTAAGCCATGGAGTGACCGCAGGTGGCGTTCAATCTCTGCTGGCTATTGGTTGGACTGTGGCTGTCGTAGTGGTAGTCGTTACCATTGTGGTTGTGGTGGTTGTTCTCATGGCTGTGGTTCATCTCGTGGCTGTTGCGAGTGTTGGTGTTGTTGCTCCGCTTGGTGAAGGTGGACTGGGTGGTAGTGCTGGGTGTCCGCTTGACCACTGTCCGAGCCACGCGCCGGTATTCCTTCTGGGCCTGAGAGGGAGAGAGAGAAGAGAAATATACACGTAATGAGTCCAATGTGTAGAGAGATCTTGATGGCTATGCAAGTTATAAAGACAACAAAGATTACATACAGGTGCGTTTTTCTTACAGAACCACACATGCAGTTGCTTAACATCTTCTGTCTATTGCATTCTGACAAGAACGGTGCTCGGCTGGAAACAAATTTTCAACGCTTTGCTAAATGCCGAGAGAATAAAGATAATATACGTATTTGTGCACAGAACCAGGCATGCATGAATGTAACTTTTTAGCTATTGCAACCTAACAAAGAGTGAGCACATTCAAAGGTTGAACGCAGATTTTAGTCGTTATGCAAACTATGAAGACAACATCAATTACATGGGTATTTTGTTTATAGTAACAGGTGTATAACTTTTATCTATTACATGCTTATACAACTGAGTACAATTTGGAGAGATATGTTGATCTCTTTGCAAAATGTGAAGACAACAAACATTACATAAGCGTTATTCTCATACTGCCATTCACAAGCGTGGGAAAAATGTTTGTTTGTTGTTGTTTTTTTTTGCAAGAGTGGTCAGTGAGTTGAGTGAGTGAGTGAGTGAGTGAGTGAGTGAGTGAGTGAGTGAGTGAATTAGTGAATGAGTGAGTGAGTGAGTGAGTGAATGAGTAAATGAGTGAGTGAGTGAGCGAGCTAGCGAGTGCCCTAGAATATGAGAAGTAAGAAGATGCAGAAAAAAAAAATGAAGAGAAATAAAAGTGACCTGTTTTAATTCCCCATTTTACCGGACCACCTATGAAACACGGTTTACCTGGTTCAAAGCTATAGAAGACGGCGTTAATGTTTTTTTTTTCTTTTCAGTGCTTAATCGGATTTGTATTCACATTTCGTTTATTTTTTCCAGCATAAGAGATTAAATTGCCTTTTTTAACCTATGTTTGGGTAAGCTGATTCTGTAAGGTACAGTTAGCTGTCGTTCCTTTGTCAGTCTGGCATGCGTGTGCGTGCGTGTGTGTGTGTGTGTATGAATGTGTGTGTGTTTGTGTGTGTGTGTGTGCGCGCGCGCTGGTGTGTGTGC
>JBCAUA010807078.1:0-14681 GCA_038406235.1 Peronia verruculata
TACTTTCTTTGATTGTGAAAGCAATTAAAAGTTTTTTCCTTCAAGTATTGTTGTTTTCCGAAAAAAAAAAAATCGCTGTATCTCTTTCCCTCCCTCCCTCTCTCTCTCTGTCTGTCTTTCTCTTTCACTCTCTCTCTCTTTCTCTCTCTCTCTCTGTTTCTTTTGTACTTTCAGGCGCTTTAAACACCGATTGGCCATATTTTGAATCTGCCACTCAGGCAAAGTGCAATTTTTCAGTCAGCTAGGTTACTTCCCTTTGCCAAGTACAAGAGGTGTAGGACAAGCATTGCAAGGAAGGAAAAAGTCACTTTTTCTCTTGTTATTTGAAACATGTGGGGCAAAAAAGTATGAAAAAAGTATCACAATAGGAAAAAAAAAACATATTCACCATGTGGTAATTTTTTTTTTTTTCTGAACTTTCTGTTACTTATATTTCACATAACAAGCGAAAAAGTGATATTTTTCTTCTATACAATGCTTGTGTTATACCTCTTGTATTGGGAAAAGGGAAGTAATTTTGCTGACCGTCAAAATGGCTCATTGAATGCATGCTGCCACCCGTGGAAATGGGGGTATAACACAACTTGAATCCTCATTTAGTCACAGTTTATCTAACGCCGGGCTAACCAGTCGAAGTCCTGTCAGTATACCTCATAATGCTGGTGTCAAGCAGGGCGGCTACAACCTGCATACCAATCTGAAGGCCTTCATTTTGACCAAACGGGAGCTAAAAACCACCGCCTCGTCAGTCTCTCAACGGGCGCTTACCAACTTACCCACAGTGGTTGGGTTGGGTTGGGCTGTATACTATCTCTTTTTCGTTGTGCCTTTCTCTCTGTGTGTGAAATTAATATTACAGTGTGTCGCAATTTAGACTGGGAGGTCTTAAAGGCTGGGTTTATTCAAACAATCATCCACACATTGTGATGCAAGGAGGTCATTATTATAGTATAGCACAGTGATTCAGGTGTCATGTAGCACACACTGATACTTATCCAGCCACAGTACCCTAAGTGTCAGGTCAACCAGTCCTAATTCTAGTATTGTTCTCATAATAATGGCATGGTATCTACCAGATAGTGCAAACATTAATGTACAGGATATAGGTATACTTTGTGACCTCAAACATTTGCCAAAGCTACTCAACAATCTTGACTGCGTGATTATGGGGTAATCGTGTGTTGTAGGGGAACCGGAAGTCTAGAAGATCATTACCATATTCCTGCGAAATGATGAATTTCAAGCAGGCATGAAACTTACTTTGATGCAAAAATGCGACAGAACTCTTAAGACGAATATTTGAAAATGTATCCTTTTACTTTTTCTTTGGGGCAACAAAGCGTCACAGGACTTTGTAGGTATTGATCCCATTCATCCTGGTGCCACAATGACACAAAGGCCTCTGTCGATTTGTTGGCCAGGGCTACATTGCGACAAATGCCATCTTCTTTAATTTTCTCTGTGGTTTCAATTGAAAATAAGAGGAATTTAATGGTATATCTCATTGCACTATCAGAGTACCAACATATTCGAGTCTGATGTTTCTTGGACCGTTTTTGTAAAAATGAGAAAGTTTTTTTGCTCTCCTGTAAAATTGCAAAATGGTGTTTGTCGCAGTGTTGCCCCAAGCCAGCAAGATGTACACATAAATCTCTTGGTTCATCCACATCGTTATTGATATCCTTAGGACATCCATAATCTCTCATAAAAGATTCATATATAGATACAGATTCCTCTTAAGAAATAAAACAAACAAACAAACAAAAATCTTTCGACCATAAACAAGGTTTTCTTCTCTTATTCTTCAAAAACAACATGAACTGCTAAGATGTCATCCATCACTTTATCATCCATCATGGCTCTGGGCACAAATGGCTGGATTTTAGCTTGTATGTGCTTGTCTGATCCGGGTCACCTTCAGTTCGCCGTCAGTTTGATCGTTACGTATAATAGCTGAATTCATCATACGGCGGACTGCCGGCTGACTGACGGTAGAGTGAAGCCAAAACCGGTCCGGTTCGACTGAACATGTAATACCCCTTTAACTCTAAGCTGGCAGCAGCAGTATTTTGCCTTGAGTCAATTCAACGTTTTCATGAAATTTCAACTTTGTGTCCAGATTGAGCACATACTTTTTCTGAGATATTCTGAACATGGAGCTAAGGACAAAAGTTATTGATAGGGGGGCGAGCACAGAATGTAGGAATGAGCATGATCAGGTGCAATGCCTGTCTGCACTGTTTTTGTGCATATGTGTGTCAATAGATTGGGCGAAGAGAACCGAGTGGAGGAAGCTTTTTGTGTATTTTAACACAATGTGAGGCAAGCGAAAAGGGCCAAGTGTTGAATTGTGTGCCACTGTGTGTGTGTGTTTTGAAGGCAGTCACTGGTCAGTTGTATGTGTCCGCTCGTGAGAGGGGCGAGAGCCAAGTGTGGAACTGGTGTGTGGGGCTGTGTTTGTGTATCCCCGCCAACAGGGGACAGGTGGAGAGGGTCAAGCATCTTCTCAATATTTCAATACAACAATAGGTTCACAGACTATTATGTTGTCATAACAAGGCATCTCTCATTTTGTCAAGAGTTTTTCCTCTTTGTCTTCACAATTTACGGCTGTCAGTTGGCCGATGTGGGTCATTTGGAGTTGTGACTTTAAGCAGAATCACCTCTCAAGCTGTTGACATTATCAGAAACTAAACTTTTGAAATATAAAATAATGGAACCATTTGACATTATGCTAAACAGGTAATAATAATTGATTAGTAAACTCATGAGAGTGTTTGATCCGAATTACGCATTTGATAAACTGACGCATTTAAAACAGCAAATGTTTTCTTTCCCAGTTAGTTGAGTTAGATCATCCAAAATACCTACATCGATGTGCCTACACTTGCCATGCAGTGCAAGTTGCAGAGCAGTATCGGTTTGACCCGTAATTCTAATTTAAAACAAAATCTCCCATGAAGGCCGTGGGTTCTAATCTGGTACAAGAAATTTGCTTCCACTCACTGGTGATGCAACATTCGTGGAACAGTCAAATGAGAGTCAAATGAGACATTTCCCTCAACCCTTTCGGGATCGAATTTAGAATTTTTTCATACCAACCCATTTCCTGCTAATGCCCCGGGAACTGTCTGTTACTGTAGTGTCACCATTTGTTTCATTTCATACCGAGTTTGGCAGAAGTCAGTTGGTAACTTTTTGAGTTTTTGAAAAACAAGGAAAGTCACTTCAAAGTGAAAGTAAAGAAGAGAAACAATAGTCGAGTTGGTCCTGGACATATACTAAGAAGGGTAAAGGCAAGGCAATAGCATCTTCCTTGTCTGTATCTAGTGCTTCTACATCTAGAGAAACTTTTTTTTCTGCACAGCAGGCAGAGATGTTGAAACTGTTGCTGTCAGACAATGGGACAACTCAGTTCGATCTACATCCAATATTTTCCCAACATTCTCGGAATACTGGAAATCTGACTCATCTTTAAAAAAATCATTAAAAAATAACTATGTGACATAATCCATTTCTGTTTTCTATATCAGACTGTGTTGATTTAATACTGTCATATGTGTTAAAATGGTTGATGTAGAACTGTAAAAAGCATGTTTTATTAATTTTTGAAATTCCTCTGAAAATGCCAATCTTCAGTGCATCCAAACTCAAAACAAGCTCAGTCTTCAGTGAGTTAATACTGTAGACGTTGGCTGTTGTATTTTTTGTAATTTTGAAGGTAAAGTGAAACAAAATAAACAATACAAAAGAAAACGAGAATATTATGACTCAATTCAGAGAGTTTTGTTGATTTAAATGCCATTCATATCTTTCATCCACAGAATTTCTCAAAGTTTTTTATATCATCTCAAGGTGAGAGCCTATTATTTGTTATCAATTGGCAAACTCTAATTGTTGTTGTGACAAATTTCATGAAAATCTAATGTTTGGATGTCCAGAATTGTTCTATTTTGCATTTAAGTATGAAATTTGCATCAAAACCTTAAGCAAGTTAATTTTTTTTTTTTTTTTTAATACCTGTTCAAATATTTAAAATGTACATAGCAGGTGGCGTAATCAGAGTTCAACAGCTGTTGAACTTGGGTCTTTAGTAGCACAGCTGTGGCTACATTATATCAATATTTGCTGTACAGTATAACTTAAAAGAAGGTAATGAAGAGAGCTTTGACATTGTTTAAAAAAAAAAAAAAAGAGGAAAAAAGTTTCAATATTAAGCCTCAAGTGAACTGCAGATTGATTAAAAGGAAGTTCACTTTATTCTCAGCAATCATTGTGAAAAGACTTCAGTTGATCCCTTCATATTGTCATATTGGCATCAAATATTGTAGATGTAATCATAGGACAGGTATTAACTACATGCAGTTGAAATTTTGACCTGTTTTAATTATTGTTTTGGGACAGATGGTGGTAAGAAAACTCCTTGGGTTGAGCGAGACAGGTGACAGTCTTCAGAGGAAGAGTGGGTTCTTTCTTTGTTTGTTTCAGCCTTTAACTTCCCGGCATCTTCTAGAATGCCAGCCATACTGGAGTCATGACTTCCTATGTCTGTCACCCACCTTTTCTTTTTTTTTCCCTCAGAGACTCTGGGTGGGATTTGAACCAGTGCCATTTGGTTTTTGGTTCAGTACTCTAACCGCTATACTATGTGTGCCACTTTTTTTATGGCATAACTTATACTATTTAAATAAAGTGCAGTAGGGGTCACATCGTTCCTTTTGCTCCAGATCTAACAGGAAGAGTTCTCTGCTGCTGTTGCTAGCTCACACAGAGTGCTTCTAATATTCCGGCCACTTTAGTTGAGCTTCTTCAATAGAAAATATACGGTTGACCAGTGTAGTCCCTTGCTCCCACATCTACTGCGAATATGTTTGCCTTCACTTCGGCTCTCTATAAATCTGTCAGGAGATCTTGGTACTTTGTCATCTTGTACATATGCTGCTCCTCCTGTTTGTCTCATACGGAATAGTTAGCTCGACAAAGATGTATGACTTTGCAATTCTCGAGTTACGCACTATGTCTGGCCTCATACCTGACCTCTTAATTAAGTCAGGATATTCTCCCCATCCTGGCACATTAGTGACTATATCCCAGTCGCCGGCTCCCTCCAGTATGCCTCGTATAGAAGTGTTACAGAGGATCTTGGTGGGAATACTTGTTGACTCGTGGATGAATGTACTTTTCCAGAATTCATCTGATTTCTGTGGCTTTGTCAGTGCTGATGCAACTGTACACTGTTGTGCCGCCAGGTATATCTTCCATTTGCCAAGCCGCTTTTGCACCCAGAGAGAATATGTTGTAATGCCTGTTTCCCCCCCACAGAGTGGGCATTTGTCACTAGTCTCTTTCTTCTACCTGTCAGATTGAGTAATGAAGAATATAAATAAAAAGTTTGTAGCTGGTGTATATGTGTAAAGGAAAAGGGGAGGGGAGTGGGGGTGGAATAGTCTAGTTTTGAATATAATTGTGCATGCAAATAATCAAATTGAAGCTATATCCTTTTAATAATTTAAGACATTCCAACTTATAATTTCACTTGTGATGTATGTTTATTTGATAATGACATTTTTTGGCCTGTAGATAGAAGTTTGTGCACATGGATGAATGTCATATGAAAAAAAAAATGTTTCTGTATTGATCTAAATTGCATGAATATATGATTTCCCTTTGACCATCATTGTATATGAAAGTTTGCAAACAAAGCTAAATGCCAAATGATATCCACTAATTTGCTCTCTAATACCAGAGACTGGTCAAGTTACTTTACCAGACTTTAATTTTGGTCTGTTAAAAGGGATCACCTTATCTTGAATTGGATGTATCATCATATCTGATATTTACCAGCAGACATGAAGAAGGGGATTAGAGAGGCAGAACAGTCTACCATGTTTTCACAAACTGGACATGTGTCATATTAAAGTGCAACTGGGGTCTTATATCCCATGCATGCATGATGTCTAAAAGTGGTGATTACAAACTTTTCAACTCACCAAACATGCTGTTCACACTTTCATGATTCAAAAGTGAGAGGGGAAAAAAAGTTTGAATACAACTTTCTAGAAATGCTGCTGTTGATTTAATTTTTTCATAAATCTTCCCTGTGTAATTTCTAACAAAGGTATTATGGATTTTGTGGTGTCAAAGAAGATCAGTTTGATTAGAAAACGATGACAGAAACTTTTTTGGCTCCAAAGCTGTGGAACCAAGTCTACAGCAGAAAAAGACAATAAGGCAGTCAGTGCATGCTTTTGTTAGGACGGAGGTACCAAGTAGTCAGATGTGAAATAAAGTTGTTAAAATGTGGCAGTTTTGAAAAACTTTGATCTTTCTAGAACTCAAAAACCCAATATGGCAACATTTTGTGGAATTTTGTCTCATATGTTTCTTTACCTCTAATAGATTTGTTCCAAGTATGTGAAGGGCCAGAAATCCCCATCTGGTTTTAATAGGAAAGTACAAACACTCTTAAGCTGTCCACTGTCATTGACATAGAAACATATATAAAAATACACGGGATGGTGACAGTTGTTCTCGGATCTCGTGGTGGTGCGGTAACAGACATCAGTGGGTGTTCTATTTTTGGCAGAGGGGTACAAACACTCTGGTTGGGATTTCCAGGATTATGAACCATTTTAGCAAATTAAAATCAGATATAAAGATTTAATCTGTTTTTGTCAGATGTAGTTTGCAAAATTACTCTCATGATCTGCCCTCTGCTCAATGTCAGAAATAAAGATAATAGAGTTTCACTTTTGTTGTTTGTGAATTTCCAAGCCTGCCAAATTTGTGTTTCAGGTTTTTTCAAGTGTTTTTGAATAATCAATTTCCTCTCTTCACCAGGAAATTCTGTTAATAATATAAATGAAGAGACTCCCACAAGACACGAAAAAGTGAATCGGAAACATTTCTTTTCCACCATAATTAAAAAGGTAAGGTGTAAAATTAAAAGAAGCAAAAATGTCTTAGTCAACTACTGAACTGCTGAGAAGATGTACAAAATTTCAGACTTGTTACCTGTTTTGCAAGTTTTTTTCACATATATCTTGCGACCAGGGCAAATGAGTCTGAAGTCACCCCAGGCAACGAAGATATACGGCTGTTTTTGGTTATTTTTAACTACTTTTCGACTAAGATACTAAATTTTTTTTTTCACAAAACGTCAATTTAACCTTTTTTTTTAATATGAAAAAAGAAACATTTTGCTATTATAAGCAGAAAATAGTGAAAAACTAAAAAACAGCTGTGACTTGAACTTACATGGCACAACTTGCAACTCAATTGCCCTGGGCGCAAGACATATGTAAAAGCCCATGGGAAGAATTTTTTAATTTAATATGATAAAATCTGATCATTGATGGATAATGTTTACTTGTATGTTGGTTTTAATGAACCAGGTATTCAGCTAGATCTGTATTTTTTTAAAAATCATATTTAGGCTAAAAGCAAATGAGAGAAATTTTTCATTATGATGTAATGCAATTGTTAATACCAACTGACAATATCTTTGCATGTATTTGTGGGTGAATATTTTCCTTCCTGAGCTACTCCACCTTGAATCAATTGTAAATTTTACCAGTAACATTTGTAGACATAGATCTATGGAATTTGACAATTGGAAAAGGAATTGAAGTACATGTATTTGATAAATTGTTAATATAGTTTTTCAGACCTTGAATTTATACAGTATATATTTAACTAGGCCTAGATCTAATGACTTAAGGCCAAGGTCGGCAGTGGAAATCGATGTTGTGGGTCAAAATTGTCGATTTTGCGTTCTAGCGATATTTTTATTCTTTGACCTCTTATTGATAGTGTAGAATGCATTTTTGGGTGAATCCATGCTCACCTTTGAGGGCGTTGCAGGAGGTGAGTTACTCTATCATTCCTAAACGTGGAGTTATTCAGGGTCTAGAGTAGCAACAGGGAGTCTGAAAAGATCAGAAAATTGCTTTGCTTGGACCTATTTATGGTGTCTAAAGCCATATCAACAGCTTTAGCCTCAGCTGTGAAGATGGAGGATTTTGGGTTGAGGCCACAGCATGTATTCCCCAGGACAGAAAATGAGCCGATGCTGACGGCGTTGTTGTCTTTGGATCTGTCTGTGAACAAATGCTGGGTTGTGAGGGTGATCAGAGATCACCTCTGCAAGCATGTGTTCAAAGACCTTAGGGGAATCTCGTTTGGTTCCCTCTGCTAGGTCAAAGATCAAGCAAGATCTTCAGATCCGCCATGGCAGTATGCTTGGAAATAGGTTGAATTTCACCTCACTCCATCTGATCCCAGCCGCCGTGAGCAAAGACTGAAGGTGGACTCCGAAGGTGGGAGCGACACCGGGAGTTCGCGAAACGGGGTTCGAAGACATGTTTGTAGACTGTGTTTTCTGGGTGTGATGAAATTTTGACTCTGTACTGAAGGGACAGTTTGTCCCTTCTGTCTCAGAGAGAGGATTCGCTGGTTGCAATGTATAGACTCTCTACTGTGGACGTGCGATATGCCCCCAGGGATAGTCTAAGGCCTTGATGGTGGACAGTGTCAAGTTTTTGGAGGTAGCACTGCTTGGCTGAGCTGTTAGTTTGGAGTGAACAAGGGCATGGTACAGGCGCAACGTGGAGTCTGTTACTCTGTATCCGCACCCCATTTCACCTCTGATACCACCTTAAGTATGTTCAGTGCTTTCAAGGAAGTAGTTCTTAGATAATTGATATGGTGAATGAAAGTTTGTTTCCAATCAGATATTACACCCAGAAATGTGGCCTCATCCTTGACAGGGATCCAATGTTTCTCAGTGAGAAACAGATTCAGATCCCTGCAATCGGTCTTTCTCTGCAAAAACGAACGCCTTCAGATTTCCATGTGGAAAACTGGAAGCTGTTGGTATCTGCCCATTCCTGGAGGGTGCCCAAGGTTGCATGAAGTTGTCTTTCAATGGAAGGCATCCTCTGATCTATGTAGCAGACGAGGAAGTCATTTACATATATAGGGAACAATTGGTTTCCTGAGCCACCTGATCTGCGACGGAGTTGATTTTGATGTTAAACAGTGTGGGCGAGAGGATACTTCCCTGCTTAACTCCCTCTTCCTGTTCAAAGGAATCAGAAAGAGTGGAATTGAGGCGGATGTTAAAGTGCTGCACATTCAAAAAGTTCTGAGTGAAAGTGGGGAGATTTCGATGGAAGCCCAGCTGATGCAAATCCCTCATAATACCAAGTTTCCACGTGGTGTCGAAGGCGTTCTCCAAATTGAAGAAAATAGCACCAGGTGTTGATGCTGTGGACAAAAGTTTGCAGGCGGACGAGATGGTCTGTTGTGGAGCGCTTTGTCCCGGAAGCCACACTGAAAGGCCGAAAGACACTGTTTGTCCTCTAAAACCCAGTTCAAACGATTGGTCACCAACCGCTACATCAGCTTACACAGACAACTGGTAAGGGCGATAGGGTGAAAGTTAGATGGATTAATTTGGTCTTTCCCAGGTTTGGGAATAGGCACTACAACGGCCTGCTGCCAGGATGGAGGGAACGAGCCTTTGGACCATAGCTGATTGAACAGATTCAGAAGACATGTCAGAGATTCCGGCGGGAGATGCTTGAGGATCTGGTTGTGAATTTTATCTGTGCCCAGAGCGGTGTTGCCGGCACTCCGGAGACCAGACTGCAGCTCGTCCATGGAGAAAGGGTCGTTTTAAGGGATGGAGAAAGGGGTCGTGAAATTGATCCTCTCTTTCTCAGCAGTGGCCTTGTATTTCTGAAAGGTGGCAGAGTAGTGTTGGTTGAAGGAGTTTGACGCAAACATAGCACCGAGCTCATTGGCCACATCCTCCTCCTCTTTATCGAAGGAGCCATCGCTCTTCACAATGTGTAGGAATCCAGTAGGTTGAGCGGTACCTTTGATCTTTTTGATCATCTACCAGATTTTTCCCAGAGGAGTTTGATTGTTAATCTTGGAGATGTAGTTTCTCCAAGAAATTCTTTTGCTCTCCCTGATGGATTGTCTGGCTTTAGCCTAGGCGATTCTGAACCGATGAAGGTTTTGTATGGTCAGATCTTTCTGGAAAATGCAGAAAGCTGTTTCGCGGGCCTGTAGGGCCTTTTTGTAGTCCTCCGTGAACCAGGGCTTGTCCTTGCGTGGAGCTGCAGAGGTATTTGGAATACAGGCCTGGGCAGTTTCCAAGAGAGTGTCTTGGAACTCTTCCATTGTGGACTTGGAAGTTAGCTGGGTGGAGCAGAGCACTGTGAACTGTGCCTAATCAGTCCGGGCAAAGTTCCATTGTCTCGGTAGGGTGGCTGTTACCGGTAGATCTGGAACATGACATATCAGAAAGTGGTCTGATCCGTGCAGGTTATCCATAACCAACTATGAGAAGTCGGCGGAGATGGAAGGATGACAAAGAGAAAGGTCGATAGTGGAGAGTGATCCAGTTGCCGGGTGCATGTAAGTCGGCACTGGATCGTTGAAAAGGTAAAGATCAGAGTCTGATAGCAGTCTCTCAATCTCTTTACTCCTCGTGTTGGTATAGGAGCTGCCCCAGAGGGGATTGTGGGCAAGTTGGCCTTGAGGCCTTTGCAGTTCCACTGGATGGGACAATTCTTATTTCTAGCCATAATAGTTTATTTATGTGAGCCTCCCTTGGAAGTCAGTGTCGCTTTCCATCATCTTGTGTTTGGACAATTTCTCTTTCGCTGTCACCCTTCTGGGTGGCAAAGAATGAAAATGTCCTTTTTCTTTATTTGGGGAATTGGGAGTGGATGAAGGGGGAGAGGCCGGTAGAGGGTTTTTTTCTGGAGGGGGATGGGAGGAGGGGGGTGGCGGGGAGAGAGCGGTCAAGGGAACTAGAAGTGGTGGAGGAGAGGGAGAGGGAATGGAAAGCTTTAATACAATTTTTCATTCAAGCTGGGAAATGTCATCAGCATTCATCACAATGATTATAAAAGTAAAAGCCTTGATTCAATATTTTTTAATGCTGCGTAATGTGACATTAATGTAACTTTTTCTACAAAATGTAAAAATAAGAGCTTTGATGCATTTCTTAGGTGTTGCGAAAGTGGACATTAATGTGATTTTCGGATGACTATAATACTTTTTTATAAAAACCAAAGCTGTAATTCAATATTTTCCAACGCTGTGAAATGTGATCATTGATGCAATTTTTTCCGACAACTTGGAAAGGAAGAGCTTTAATACAATTTTGCAATTAAACTGCGAAATGTATGCAGTAATGAAATTTTCGCGATGATTCAAGCAAAGCTTCAATTCAGTATTTTTGAATGCTGCGAGATATGATCATTAATATAATTTTTTCAATAAATTATAGAAATAAGAGCTTTGATACAACTTTTTTTATGTGTTGTGAAAAGTGGGCATTAATCCGAATTTTTCCGATGACTATAAAAATAGAAGCTTTAATTGTATATTTATCAATGTTGCGAAATGTTATCATTAATGCAATTTTTCCGACAACTTGGAATACAATTTTTTATTTAAGCTGGTGAAATATCAGCAAAAAATGAAATTTGTGTGAAGATCATAAAAATGAAAGCTTTAATTCAATATTTTCAAATGCTGTGAGATGTCATCTTTGGTGTAATTTTTTCAGCAGATTGTAAAAATGAGAGCTTTGATACAATTTTCCTTCTGGGTTGCAAAATGTGGGTGCATTAATGGAATAATTCCGATGACTGCAACAATAAAAGCTTTAATTCAATGATAAATTCAAGATGTGATTATCAATACAATTTTTCCCGTAAAAAGTTGTTAAAAGAGTTTAATGCAGTTTTTCCGAAAAGTCGCTAACACAAGTTTTCCAAACAGTCAAAGATTTAATTTTTTTTTTTCAGATAAGTTGCGAATTTCGTTTGTATTTCAGTCATTTTACTATGCTTTGTTTTATGTAGATCTAGATCCTGCAAACACACATTCGCATGCATATTTAGATCTATAGCCTGCGCTCTGTTTCAAACATTAATGATCGAAATCATATTAAATTTGTATGTTTATGTATGTCTGGTTATTATTTTTTTTTTCTGTCTGTTTGCGCTCATTATATTCTACACACAAATTTTAACTTTACATCTTGAACAATGATTGGAGATCACTTAATCATGAACTGCACTTATGCATTGCCATCTTGTCTGTTTATTAGGCCTACAGTCTCATTTTTTGTTGTTAATACAATGTGCCGTTTCATTCAGTCTTTGGAAGCTGTTCCTTTTGCCTCGTGATCACTGTGCACGAACTAGAAAAGATGTCTTGAGGGGCAACACATTGCGCTGTAGCTTAAAGCACAGTTCTTATTTTAAATGATCTCTTCCCCTTATGGCCCTTAGTCTAGATTAGATATTTAGATTTAGTGTGTATGTTACGCATGTTAAAGAACCTTTGACAGTTCAAAATCGCTGGAAGTGTAGGCCTGAGTGCCGCTGTCCGGGCAAAATTTCCAAATTCCAAATTTCTACCCACAAAAATTCTCAGCAAAAATTTACAAGTTCTAAAAAGCCGAGATAATCCTATCTCTTAGGATTGAAAGGCTTAAGAATAACAAAACATACTGTCAAATTGACAAGAGATTGGCTCCATTGCTATGGATGGGAGATTTTACCACTCTACCCAATAATCCCGACATGGCTCCATCAGAGTATCACTTGTTAGGGCTCTTGATATGCCATCTTGGAGGAAAAGTTTGATTGTGAAGACAGCCTCATTGAAAAGATGTGAGGTTGGTAGTCAGTGTCATTTGCTTGACACCAATTTATTTAAGGAGGATATCAATTCTTTGGCTCAGTAGTGGCAAAAGTGCGTCAATCTCCAAGTAGATTACACTGAAAAATAGTCAAAGAGTGACAGTAATTCTTATGCAAGTTTCAGTTAGATCCAAACAAAAATCTCTGCTTATGTTAATTTTCTTAGATACTCTCCAGGCAGTTCTCATAGTTTTCTCTGGCAATATAATTAGTCTTCTTAAAGAGGAAAAGATGATCTATCCATTGAGTTTGGACTACCTGCTATAACCACATAGGTACCGTTTTCATCTTTTTTTTTTTTTTTTAAATTTTAATTTTACTTTGAAATGAGGCACTGAGGTGGACATTTACATGCGTCTTGCACCCAGAGCAAATGAGTCACAAGTCCCTTGGCTTGATCGCAAGTTACGGTCATTTTTAACTTATTTTCCAGCTCAGATACCAAATTTTTCTTTTCAGTATAGAAAAAATTGAATTTACTTTTTGTGGAATACAAATAAAAAATTTGGGTGTTTTAGTCACAAAATAGTTGCGGCCTTAACTTGAAATATCCCGGGTTGACTTCCGACTCATTTGTCCTGGACATGAGACATATGTATATAAGACGCGACACAATGAATCAGGAGCTCATCAATTTTTCAGTTATTGGTATCACTGTAGAGCTTTTTAATTTTCCTTTCTGTTTGTGAAACAATCCATATTCTACCTTCCATAGAAGATAAGATATTTGTAATTAATAACATTACCCTGATGTTAACATTAACCTGCTGTTGCAACTGCACTTAGAGAAAAATGGCTGATCAATTTTTGTCAATCCATATTAGTCCTTATTTATGTCAGGTTACTAAACTACAAATTTTGGACTTTAACTCAGGGTATTTAAGCAAAGTTAACTCTGAAGCATCTTTTAAAGTGAAAATTATATAAAAAAAAGATTTTGCATTAAAAATACACTCACTACCGAGAAATTGTGATTTTGCTGATCACCCCACTTTGATGAGCTCCTGATTTATCATGCCACATCTCATACTTGTCATGCTCAATACAAATGTGTCATCTTCAAAATTTCGCTCTTGTGATGGCTTTCAGACATGGATGTACTGCCTGAGCCTTTGTCTTGTGTTTATGGTTACCCTCTCTGTTTTCCCGGCTGTATGTTCAATCATCAAATCCATGCAAGATGCCAGTTCAGTCTGGAAAGGTAACTTACAGTGTCCATTTTACTCTATTAAATTAAAGGTGACTTTTGAAAGTTTAATTGACATTATGCATATGGGCAAGCAAGTGAGAAACTAAGAAAAGGTGAGGAGTAATAAAATTTTTAAGTATACAGCTCCATATAAATATTTCTGACTAATGGACTGCAAAACTTTCAATGTTTTAACAGGGAAGTTTGAGTGGTAATTTACTAAATGAAGTGATCAAGTAAAGTTAAATTTACCATTCAGCATGAAAACAAAATTGAAAATGACATTGAAATGTCTGTGGAGAAATTGATGTTTCACAATTCCTTAGGATTTTGTAATTTACTTAAAGCAGAGAGAAATCAAAGAATCAATAAAAGAGTCCCTTTAGTATTTATGCACAATTTTCCCAGCTTTTTTTCAAACGTTGTTGATTTATTCCTATTTTGATGACCCATTATAATTAGATCTATATACATTGATAAAATGCCCTGCAATCTTTCCTTAGAAAAAAAAAAAGATCTTCAGCAATCTTTCCAGTAGGCCTATTACTGATACATGTACATGGCACTAAGTTAAACTTGCCTTTGTAAATTGGTAGAACCTGAGGTCAAGAAAATTTTGATCAGGGTAATTATGCAGTGTGCTAAAGTTAAAAGAAATTAATTTGTTATTTTCTTTTGGGGGGGGGGTGGGGGGGGAAGAATAGATGACTTTTTAAGCTTCAGATTTGGATTGTGCATGTTCAGGAAGAAGAAAAGTT
>JBCAUA010807189.1:0-14681 GCA_038406235.1 Peronia verruculata
CCCCAAACACACATGTACACTTCAAGGCAGGCTGCTAAGAGTAACCCCTCGCAGTCCACCCTGGGATTAGAATCAGAATCAGAGCGTTCCAGCAAAAGCTCTCCACTACGCCCATAACGATGTTTATTCTCTCTCTCTAGCACTGCTTTTCTAAAGCCGCGGTGTGAGGACAACATTCAGATCTTTTCTTCCCTCTCCTCCAGTCGCCTTTACTTGTCCTCTGGAGCGACCTTGTCAATCAGCTCAATAAGATCCTAAGTGGCTTTTCTTTCTTTTTTTTTTTTTTTACTACTTCTGTCTTCCTTTTCGATCCAGAACTACTATTTCCTGTCTTTTTTCTAAAAACTATTTTACAATTTCAAGTTTTCTTTCTCCAAGTAAAAAGATCTTCTTTTTCTCACCTCCTACATTTTTTATGCTTTTTTTTTAAATGCTTTTGTGTGTGTGTGTGTGTGTGTGTGTGTGTGTGTGTGTCGTCCACTAAGAAACAAAGTTGGAAGTAGAACAAGATTTATTTCACTTCAGGCCAAAAATTTATTTGATTTTCCTTCCTTGTATCTTCTCAGCGTATATTATTATCTCTTGTTCTCGTTTTCGTTTCTTCCTTGAACTTCCTATAATTTTCTGCTTTCTCTCTGTTTCTCTCTCTCTCTCTTTTCTTTTCTTTCTTTTGCCCTTTAACCTTTTTCTCCATATTTGGCATCTTTCTTTCTTTCGTTTTTCTTCCTTGTTCTTTTTTTAAAAACCCTCAACAATCCCCCCCCCCCATCATTCCTTTTTCAACCCCATTATTTTTCCTTCCTTCCTCTCTTTCTTCATTCCATCTCTTTATCTTTCTCACGTGTCTTCTTTTATTTTATCCTGCTTCTTTTTCTTGCGCTCTTTATTTCTTTATTCGTCCTTCTTTTCTTCAGTCTTACTCTTATTCTGATCTCTTTTATATGCCTTCTGGTGTAATTTTTCTCCTTCATTACTCTCTTGTTCCTTGATTTTTGTTTGCTCAAGTTTCATTTATGCTGTGCTTGTGTTCCTAGCTGTCCAACTCAATAACACATCTCTCAATGTTTCGTTGGTTTTCCTTTTTTTTTCTCTCAGCACATCCTGATAATGAATATTTCTTCTATTTCTTGTACTCTCTCATTCTTTCTCTCCTTTTCTCTTTCTGTTTCTTCCTCATGCCATTTCCCACGCTGTCATTTCCTCTGCTTCTCTTTGTTCTTTCTCTTTGTGTCCGACTATCTCTTTGTGTCCGGCTATCTCTCTCTCTCTCTCTCCTATGTTCTCCTCTCTTGTTCTCTTCTTTACTTGTCTCTCTTCCTTCATTCCATCCTCTCCGATCAGTCCTCATATTTTTTTTCCTCTCTGTTCCCGTTCAAATTTCTCTCTTTATTTGTCATTTGCCCCCCCCCCCTCCCCTCCCCTCTAATCTCTTCCTTTCTCATTGCTTATATCTCTCTCTTTGCTCCTCTTTATAACATATTATAATTATCATCCCCGCCTCACTTTTCTTTGCTCTGTCTTTCCTATAGTATCTCTTTCTAATTCCTCTGCTGATAGCTCATCTTTCTCCCTCTAACCCCTCCCTCCTCTCTCACTTTGTGTGTCTCTCTTTTTGTCCTCTTGATTACCCTTATTCCACATCTCTCTTACTTTTCTTTGCCTTGTCTTCCGTAAAGTGCCTCCGTCTCTCGTTCCTACTCCTTGTTTTTCACCACCTCGATACCCTTCTATCTCGCTCTCTCTGTACTTTTTTCTTCTCCTCCCCCCCCCCCCCAAAAGAAAAAAACTTCTTTGATCAACCCTTTCCTTCTAACCTCTCGCCAGTGAGCTACACTCAGGAGTAGATGCAAATCTTGAATTAACCCCCCCCCCCCACACACACACACACACAGCTCTCCACCTATCGACATTAGGATTCGTCAACTCCAAGAGCCCCCCGAAATTATCCCGGGCGAGAGACAAGAAAGGGGAAGCCACTTCGTTCATTTCATTTCCGGGTCACATTTTGCGGTTTCCATGGCGTTCCGTGGCGACAACAGCGATCGAGGGTCACACAAACGACCTCTCAGTCTTTCTCACAAGCTGGTCTCTCTCTCATCATGGCGCCCCAGCCCTCGGCGAAGAAGAGACAGAAGAGGCCTGGCCTGCGACACTCGTGTATTCATCATGGGAGATATTTGACTAAACTACAGGCGTCATATGCAAATGATGCCAGAACAATATGCCCGGGCCCGGGGTCTTCACAATAGAGACGCAGCCATGTCAATACGACCCCGGGCATGAGAGAATATTGCTGGAGGATTGCATGAGGGGGGAGAAGAAGGAGATGAGATATTGGTGTGAATGTGCAAGGGGCCACTCTGAAATTTCATTAAAATTGGAGATGGACACGAAGACAGTTACTGAATATCCCACCGTCCTCAGCCTGCCTCGCTAACAGACACAGGGCCTGAGCAGCATTGGTTCTTGCACATTCCTCACTTTGGTCCATGCGATGTTTCATATCATATTGCTCTTCGCGCTCCTTTCACTACTCAAGGAACCGTGCTTTTTTTTCTACTGTAGAAATTATCAGCTTCTTTCTTAGAACAAACTACCTTAAACTTACTATGTTTAGCATAATTTATCTATCCTGCACTGTCCGAGCAATTTCCGATCGTGTAAGGTATAACTGTCTACGTTTTACAGTTTATACATGTTACTTATGTGAAGACCATCTCAGGAACGTCTCACTGTCCGTTATTTTTCAGCTCTTTTCTGCTGACCTCACACAGATCGGAACTTTTCTTCAAATCAAATTGCTCAAAAAGTATAACAAAATTGATTTTACGCCTTTTCTTGTACATAACGAGCGGCCGACGAGTCATCCTTATTTTACACCAGCTTCTGCCATGCATTGACATTTCCTGTTTATCCAGCCGAGATTCTTTGTTTACATGAATGTACTCTGGTCCTGTAATACGCAAACAAAACAACAAGCAAACAGAATTTGTGATGCACACAATCTGTAGCAAAGCGTAGTGTCTGTCTTGCTCAAGTCATGACCAAGGTGGATTACGTCAACAATGAAGAGAGCCTTGCACTCCTACTTAGACCTGCCACTTACAGTCTTGTGTCAGAACTACACCCGTCTCTCACTGTCAGAGCCGTCCCATCTGCCACAGCTGATGCTGTTACGTGGTAGGATGACGTGCATGGAGAAGTGTCTGCAGCCCTCAGCTCGACATTTGAAAGAGGATGAAAGCAGAAAAGCAAGAGCTCCACTCTGAAAGTGTCCGATCCTTTGCTAACATAGACAACAAGGTGGATAATTGCCTACTGAGGGCACTAAAATAGACTTGCTTCTCTGCCACGTTACTTGATAATAGTCTAGGTGAATGCCTGGAGTTTCTACGCTAAAACCATTGATCTCTCTCTCTGGTGCTGAGAGCCAAAGGTCCATGGCCCAGCTGAGTTTTGGTGTCTTCCTGCAGTTGCAATACTGCTAAGCCACAGCCAAATTAAACATGTTTCCTTCCCAACGTGGTGGGTTTGTGATTAGAATCAAGAAATTTCTAATATTTGAATGTTGATCTGGTGAATTATTTTTGATAAAATCTAAAAATGCCAGCCCTATACATGAATGGTTTAAAACTGTCTGGAGTGCTCTCGGGCTCTGCTTCTCTTTGTTCTATCTCTTTGTGTCCGGCTATCTCTTTCTCCTATGTTCGTTTCTATTGTTCTCTTCTTTACTTGCCTCTCTTCCTTCAGTCTCGGTACATGTACGAATGGAAGTCGTAAAACACTGGAATAAAACGACTTTTAAGTCCTTGCCTCACAAGACAAGATGGACACCTATGTGATTCCCGTGCATTTATTGAGGCTAATCAACAAGAATCATTTAAATAGAAATCAGACATTGGCTATGAAAAAAAAAAAAAAATTAAACATTCTTAAACAGATAGAAAAACACTCAGCATATGCAATATCTGCACACAAGACGGTTTAGAGCCTTTTGTAACTTGGGCAAGAGAAGTAGAAACATCACTGTCGGCGACTGGATCTATCAAGCTAGACTGGGTCTACCAGCACAGAGGAATGTTTGTCTCAGTGGGTCATCCCTACAGCAGTATCCGCTTCCAGACCTAAACCACCTGCCGCAGTGTCTGGCCTACCCCAATTCGATGATGCGCAAACTCGGGTGAGTGGTAAACTCCCCCCCACCCCCACCCCCACCCCAACCCCAAACCCTCGGGACATGATGGCGCAATGTTTGGACAGGCAGCCTCTCCTCGTAACCAAATCGCACATCAAACACCCGACAGTTCCTACCCGAGCGAGTTAGCGAGGCCTACAAACCTCCATGTGCTTAACGTATGCAGTTTGTGTCCTCACTGCTCAATCGGGCTATCTCCTGATATCTGTTCTGCTCATCTTCATTATATTAACTGCCAAAAATACTGTTTTGTTTATATACAAATATAGACATTAAGACTGTGTAACACAAAAATGCATTTCTTTTTTTAAATCAAAAAACAAACAAACAAACAAGCAAAACAAAACGAAACAAAAACCGGAACATCGAACAAAAAAAAAAATCAACTAATCGTTACATGTCTCTCACGTTACGTGTCCGTTACATGGATGATGAGTTACATGATTTTTCTTTAAAATGCTGTAGTTCATCGCCATTACAATAATATGTCTATTTATTCCTTAGTTCCTAACTACTTCCTATTGCTTACCTGCATCCTATAAGAAGAATAATTGCGTTTTCCGCCATTTGTTTCCCTATATCTAGCAGAGTAACTTTTCTTTTTCTTCTAGAGAAAGAGACAACAAAATGAGAGGCGACAAACAGGTGGAAATATCAGCTACAGAAAGGAGTGCAGAGTGACATGGCGAAGATATAACAAACGAATACTGAATAAGTAAAAGAGTAGAAGGAGGGGAAAAAATCTAGCAAGGACAGAAATAAAATAAAATAACCAGCATGAAAAGGGACATCGAAAAAAAAAAAAATACTAAAGAAAACTTCAGTGCGGAAGAAACTGAGCACAGGGATTCATATGCTAGAGGTAAAACTGGAATCTTCTGGAGTAGACCTAACAAATTTTATCGTGGAAAAGTAAAACGATAAAACTAAAGCGGGGGCGGGGGGGGGGGGGGAATAATGGCCTAGAGGAAAAAAAAAAAAGAGAGAAGTACATTGTATGGCAGTTCTTGTTCTCCATCTTGGATCGAGCGGCGATCGAACTCCCTGTACTGCCCCCTGCCTTGTTTGTGCCAATCAGAAACGTACAAGTGTCGCCCTGATAGCTATTGATCTTTTCTGCGACATCAAATCAGCACAATCATGCCATGATATGTCTTCAGATCTCTCTCAAATAGACGTGTCCTTCTAGTTCAACCTATTCCGCCTCGAAAAAAAAAAAGAAAGGAAAACAGATAGAATGAGGAGGAGGGAGGGGAGGGGGAGGGAAGATCTTGAGTGCCGTAACCTTTGAAAGTTAGAAAGTCAAAGGCACTCAAAAGATTCCATTAAAATTACTTCTTTGAAGCATTTTCCGCCTATCCCATTTTATTATTATTATTATTATTACTATTATTTTCCTGAAAGTTGTGTTTTAAAAGAATACAATAGGGTTGTTGAGGACACGAGAAACCTTCACAGTACTAGACAAGACCAAGAAGAAGAAAAAGAAGAAAATGAAGATGGCGTAATGGTTTGTCAAATCCGGAAGAAGCTAAATTTAAAAAACATTAAAAACACGGTTTTTGTAATAGCATCTAACAGGACTGAGACCTCGAGGAGATGGTGATTGGCGAACGCGCTCAAAGATCAAGAGGTCGAGTATTCTGAGATTGGAATGATACTCCAGAACCTTCTGGCAGTATTTTCTGTCTACTTGATATAGCCAATCAATTTTCTGAGGGCTTCTGAGGTTTTCCTCCCTCCCTCCCCCCCCCCTCCTCCCCCATTCCAATCACGGCCCAATACCATCCCCATCTCCATCTTAGAACTGGTGAGAGAATTGCGATATATATAATCTTCACTCACTTCTTCACAAATTTCGTGAGTTCAATTCTCTGTTTCCCTATCTCCATTTTCCACTTTTTGAGAAAAATGATGAGCTGTGTTAAGCCACTGTTTTTGTACTAAGGAGATGGGACAATGTGATTTTCAAAATATACCTGTTAGGGCAAATGATTGGCGAAATGACTACAGTATATGGTAGATTTACTATCCCTTTTTCACATGACATAATATATCTCCAAATCGCCTGAAATGGAGATAGAATAACAAAGAACTGAGCTCACGAAAAGGTGTTTGAACTTCTGGCGCTTGTACATTAAAGCTGGCCAACCGAAAGGTCGCCTGGGGGAAATTCTGCTTTGTACACTCTAAAAAAAGTTAATCTCTGTATTACCTGAATGTTTTTCCCCGCTTGCGCTGAATACATAATTTGCAGATAGACTACTGTTTAAATTGCATGTTTTTCATTCCCTCTGGAACTGTTTCCCAAGATGGGTAGGCTTACTGCCATTTTAGCGTAAAAAAAAAAAAAAAATCACCGAACCTCTGTTGTTTATTTGTGTATTTTATTTGTTCTGCTTTGTTTTGTTTTTCCCTGTCTTCATGAATCTCAAGTCTTAAAAATGCTTAGAAGAAGAACCGGGAAAGTGACTAACTATAAATAATGTCGTGAGGTCGGTTTGAATAATTCTCTTATCCCATAGAAGGTTTAAACCTTCTGGCCCCTATGTCTTCGCGTATCATCCTTCTTTACTGATTGAAAATCAGTTTCTGGAAACTTTCTGAATGACTGAGTCCTCTTGAGAAAGAATAAAACGTGGACTGAGCAAAACGTGGACAGAACTATTGAATACAGATAGGGTCTGATGTTGCAAATGTCAATAAAGCTACATACCCCATAGTAACTGCATACCAATAATGACGTAAAAGATACCTGATAAAGACAGACATTAAAAAACACGTTCTCACTTCATTGAAAAATCCGCAAAATTTTCTTCGTGAATTAGTTCTGATAGCAGACGGATCGTGTAGTTTTGTTAGCAGACAGATCGTGTAGTTTTGTTAGCAGTAAAGATCTCTAGTTTTGTTAGCAGACAGATCGTGTATTTTGTTAGCAGACAGATCGTGTAGTTCTGCTAGCAGACAGATCGTGTAGCTTTGTTTGCAGACAGATCGTGTAGTTCTGTTAGCAGGGAGAGCGTGTCTCAATACCTGATAGCTCGCAGTTCGTGCTGTGGTTCTCTGATATCACAATTTCCACTGTTCATCAAATATTTAAGTATCATTTCAGAAACAGATTCAAAATACAATTATCCACATTGAACTAATCGATGCCAGGATACAGAAGATGATAGATGTCGGATTATGTTAAACGGATGGACAACATGGTCTGTCCAACAATCGAAAACTATCTGCATGCCAAACCTCTCAACTCGTGCTCATTTCGAGAGAACAAAGAGAAGACAGTCACAGACCGAGCATCTTATGACCCTCACCAATTTGCATCTAAGCACGTGCTGAATCATTATCAGATCATCAAATGACGATTGGCCCAGATCAAGTTATCCAATGGCAGATAATTAGGGGTGAGAGTCTGTCTCCAAACAAAATCTCGGAATGTCAGAGTTTCGTTAATATTCATTTTCCTAAAGAAATGGCAGAATGTGATTTCAGGTGATATAGCGTCATGTTCTTATGCCGCCTGATGTTTGAAGGATATTCTGCAATAAAACTGTGGTGAGCCAGTGTTTGAAAAGACTGGCTTTCTGGCGCCTCTAAGCCACAAGAGGCCATCTCTTTGAGATGCTGCAGTGACTTGGGCATAAAGAGGAAACATCCTGCACCAGTTACTGGAGACTTTAAGACGTGTACGGTAACGATCTATATCTGTCTTTCAACCCCCTGGAGGAGGTTATCTCGCTTTAAGCATGTAGCATGAATTTATTCAATAGCCTTCTGCCACATACAGCCATGGGTGACACAGTAATGCTATATTACACACACACAGAAAAAAAAAATGGATGAAATACAATGGGGATATTTCACACATGGAAGTCTTTACAAATTGTAGACATTTAACCATTAAGATTTGATAATCATACGGTCAATAGAAATAACCTCGCAATGCCTCGATTGTGAAATTCTATGACATATTTCTCAGGGGAATTATATTTTGTTGTTGTTGTTGTTGTTGTTCGGTTGCCGTAGGTAAAATAAAAATTTTTAAAGAATACACAAAGAAATGTGGTGATTTAATTCTATCTATACAATGGCTAATAGTTGCTACCATAAATGATATTTAATTCACACTCTCTAGAGGAGAGTTACAAGCCAGAATAAGACAACTGACATCTTTTATACTGATCTGATGGAGTTTTGCACTGATGTCCCATTTAAAGTTTAACCCGATCCACAAGTTAAACTGTGTGTTTCAAAATGAATTTCCTCCAGGCTGGTCGCTCTTAGCACCGATTGTCGGAGACGTAGATGAACATAATATCAATTTCCCAACGATATCAAACTCCCTCTCAGAATCAGTTCAAGATAACATGATGTGTTCCACACCCCCCACACTTCCCTCCAAGTGGTAGCCCCTGCACTTTGCCCACATCAATAAACCAGTAGTCATGGCGGGCGGATCAAATATTAAGCACAGCTCCTGTAAACCCTAGGAACGCATCACATGGATACTCACGAATGACGCATTAACGGATGACTTCTTAGATGCACGTTTCAACAACGTCCCAAGTACTCTAACATGCCAAGGAAGGAATCGGCGATTAGCATTTTTATTGCACACTGACGCCTAGAATCAGAGGGAGAAATTACGGCCAGCAAGAGGAAGCAGGCTGAGATGGGGCGGCTCTCCCAAGAGGATTACTCATTTCCTTAGGACGAG
This sequence comes from Peronia verruculata, assembly GCA_038406235.1. Lineage (NCBI taxonomy): Eukaryota > Metazoa > Mollusca > Gastropoda > Systellommatophora > Onchidiidae > Peronia > Peronia verruculata. Next base: position 8,916 of record JBCAUA010807189.1, read on the forward strand.
TTTTTGAAAGCTCTGATCTGACAAGTTGTCAGACCTCCAAAAAAAAAAAAAAAAGTGTGGTTGTATCGAGAGGTAGATATGTTTTCCCCTTAAGTGCATGTTCGACATGTTGATAACAAGGTTCTGCCACCAGGCCGCGGGTAGTTGAGTTCCCCCTCGTGAGGATGACGTCTTCTCTGGATCATCCTGTTAGCCATAAGGAACAAGCAATAGCTTAAGATCTGATTTGTGGTAAGGCCACAGATGCCATGCTGTACTCAAAGATTTGACAGGCGTCAGACTTTTAACTAAAACCTAGATACTTCAGTAGGGCAAGATGTCTGCATCAGATCAAGTGTTGAAAAGCATAGCTGGATAGAGTAGGGCATTAAGTTTCCTATTCTGAAACTATTGCCCTGAGATATGCGTCTGTTTCCTCAGCGAGAAGACCTCTTAGCTGAAAGTGCTTGTAATTGTTACAGCCTGGTTGAGACAGTTTAGATATATACTAGTGACTTCAAAATACATTTTACAGCAGGTCACACAGGAGCATTCCTTTCCAATTTCCAATTTCATCGCTACAGAACAGATTGCAGGCTCAAGGAAACTAAAACAAGATGTGTGATTAAGTTTTATTCCATATAGAAATTTTATCGCTTTACTCAGAACTTCGTGGCATAATACATTTTGTTGACTTGTAAATACCAGGAAGAATTATACACCTTGAAATACCACGATTGCCGACATTTTTATCGAAGCCTGAGGATACTGGATGAGTCGCATGGTGTGAGATATGACATACCATTCAGAGGACGAGAGAGAAGAATCTAGAATCTGGAAGAACCAGGGTCTTCTTACTAGAGCACAGTAATTTGCATCATCAGATTTCACAAATCGATAGAGGAATAAAGATACTCAAGTCTGATGCTATGCTAGTGCTTACTATTTCCCTATACATCAAATGATAGATATAACATAACTCTCAAAAGTGACTTGTAAAAGACGGTTCGAGTTTGTATTGAGGTAGAAGAAAGAAGGCAGTGCAGTAGTATCTGTCCACACTTTCCTGGCTGTAGTCTCTTGGTACCTGCGCCTCTGGGGACCAACTTTGACAGTTACGAGAAAAGTACCATAATTTTCCAGAGGTGGATGACAGCTGGGAAATGTGTTTGAGAAAACACATTAACGCCCGCCCTAGTCTTTGGCCTCCTCTGAGACCTGGGAATATGTGCTCCGTAGACAGTTCGGTCAATAACTACTAATGTAGTTTTAATGATTGGGCGAGAAACAGTCAGATGATGGTGGAGACACATCGAAGGAAAATGGGAGAGGTGAGGGAGAGGACAAAAGTAGTATAACTCACACATAAAACACACATACACACACAGAAACCCTCGCTTCTCTTCACATACACACATACACAACAAAAACAGACACTGGGGTTATTACCAGTGGGACAAAAGACGCTGGCGCATTGAAAGACGGCAGGCAAGTGGACCTTTCATGGGAAATGAAATATTCAAAGCATTAAAGTCGCTTGGCATTGTCTTTATCTTCAGGAGATCTTCACTGCCATCTACTTTTTTCTCATGCCTCATATCCAAAAGGAAATGGGATTTTTTTTTTTTTTCCCCTGGTTTAATTCTTCTCTCTCTCTGCTTCGCGCGTCATAGAATGCCCACTCGAAAGTGGTATTAAAGAGGTCTCAGTTACATCAATATAAACCTAAAATATGATCGGGATAATTTAATAATCTATGTCCTACTGAGAACAAACAGGAGTGAGTGTTTTACCCTCCACTTTTGTGTATTTACAGGTTGATGAACAAAACTGATCATTTTTAAAACGTTTGTTGTCAATTTCATCTGCATAATTTAGATAAAATTTTGTTGTTCATCATCGTCTTCTGTAATGTTTAAATAAAGAAGAGAGAGTTGAATGAATGAAGGAAGGTTTGTTTGTTTGTGTCGGGGTTTAACGACACATCAGCACGATTACGGCTATACTGTGTCAAACACTGTAAGATATATTTACACGCCAAGAAGAAGAGAGGAAAGTTAGCGGGACAGAAGACAGGAGCAAGGAGAGAAAGAGAAAAGAACTGATGTCTGCCTTGGAATGTCGAGGATGGCAGGAAAGGATGTGGAAAAAGGAACAAAAGATATATTGGTTTGAGTTTGAATATGTGTTAAATTAACAGTTTTTTTTTTTTTTCACATATAAGGTAAAGTTAAGACAAAGTCATTGCGTCCACTCAGCGTGAGGCACAGTAATGGCTGTCTATCCGTAGCTAAACCATAAGCGGAATGTAACATGTAACATAAGACGCCTTATCTAGTACATCAAATACAACAACTGTGAAACAAACAAATAAACAAATGCATAAAAAAAAAGGTTCTTCCAATGGACATCGCTCTAATGGAATAAACGAGGAAACCTGACCACACTTCCCTGAGTTCGCTCCAAACACATCAGCCTAATAGTTTCCTCTTTCTCTGGCATACATATCTATCTCTCTCTCTCTCTCTCTCTCTTTCTCTCTCTCTCTCTCTCTCTCTCTCTCCTCCGAGCCACGATCATCATTACATTCACAGACCAAATTTCATTGCAACCATGGGCGGCCCTCAGCTAATCAAATGATCACAACATATCCAACATTGTTAAGGTGGTATATTATTGTCTCTCGTGATAGATCCGCCGTGAAAATAAATAAATAAACAAATAAATAAAAATAAACACATAAATGCAATATAGATAGATTCTAGAAACATTTTCGTGTTATCCAGATACATTTTTTATAGGTTTATAATTATTCATGAGGAATATACTGGACCCTCCTGTTCCTTGCTTCACAGTTGAGTGCATCGATGACAAATAAAATTAGCTGTGTTCACCAATCCATGGTCCATTTATGTTGCAGCCTCGTCCTATAGGTGTGGGATTCTGCTACTTTGTGTGAGTGATCATGGTTGATCCTACAGGTGGGGGACTCTGCCACTGTGTGTGGGGGATCATGGTTGATGCTACAGGTGTGGGACTCTGCCACTAGTGTGTGTGGGGGATCGTGGTTGATCCTACAGGTGTGGGACTCTGCCACTGTGTGTGGGGGATCATGGTTGATACTACAGGTGTGGGACTCTGCCACTGTGTGTGGGGGATCATGGTTGATACTATAGGTGTGGGACTCTGCCACTGTGTGTGTGTGGGGGGGGGGGGGGTCATGTTTGATCCTACAGGTGTGAGATTCTGCCCCTGTGTGGGTATGATCATGGCTGTATACTTAACACCAAGCTAGGCTTATGGTGTGTGTTATCAAGACACATTGCTGGGCCTAATCCTGCATCAAATTGAAGAAATGTTAGCAAAGTTGCGGTCATTGTTATTAGTTTGAGTTTGTTTTTGTTTGTTCTGTTTCAGTCATTTTCTTGTTCGATTTTTAGAATGAACGCTGTGGACCAGAATTCAGTTTTCCCTTCCATTCCCATAATAACTGAAATATTCGATCACAGCATTCCTGTCTTGGTTAGGCTGACCAAAACTATTAGATTCTGCTCCTTTCCCTTCTTACAGTAAATGTCATGTATTGATGTAGACATCTAATTTAGCCAGGAAATACTTGTTAAAAACTGGGTGGAGGATGACAGTGTAGTAAACCAAAATGTTGCACCACCTGGTTTTTATCCATAGAGTAATTATGTTTCCGATTGACAGTTGTCTATCTGTCCCTATGTTATGGGACCTACTTTTTTTCCCTTGGCAAAGAGTTGTTTCCCGTTGAAAACTTGGTCAATAATATGATTATTGTCATTATTTGTGTTAACCCTTAATGTGGGTCCTCTGAAAGACAATGTATCCTCTGAAAGACAATTCTCCTCTGAAAGACAATGTCTCCTCTGAAAGATATTGTCTTCTCTACAAGATAATGTCTTATTACATATCATGTTCATGTCCCCGCCCATGTCTTGAAATGCTGTAGTATTGGTGTACATATTAATATCTATAATGATATTTTTGGCTTTAGCTATACATATATAAACCTTTAGTTCGTACATGTGTCTGCATCACTACGTCCGAATCGTTTCGGTACAATAAACAGAGTTAACTGGTCCGCTATGAGTTTTTTTGTGTGATCACTCTATGATTGATGAATGCTCGATGATTCACACCATCTGAGGACACAAGACCTACTAGTTTACAACTCAGTCTGAAATCAAAGGGAGACACAAGGCCAGCAATGGAGGAGAAAAAAATATTTGTGGCAAATAGACAGATAGCGCTATCGGTGTCATGCTGATCAAGCTGAACTCTGGACACGAACGCTAAGTCTAGATGTAAAAGGACACCCGTGTGTTTGTATGCCAGGGTTTATCCAGCAAATTATCCACCCCTTTTACGTGTATGTATCTGTCAGAGGAAACCTTAAAGAGGCCACATGAAAGGGCTAGGCAGGCAGGCACCAATCGATGCCTCAATCCTCCATCCTCCTCGTCCCAGCTCTTTTTTTTTTTTTCCTCCCTCCTTCGACAACTACATTGCCTCCAGTCTTTCTTTCTATATACCCTCCTCATTTTAACCTTCTTCCCATCCCTCCAGCTCTTATCCATTTCCTTAACTCTATTCATTTCCTACATCCCCTCTTCAGATTTCATTTTTTTTCTCCTCCCCCCCCCCTTCTCAGGCGTCCTTCTCTCTTTCTCTCTCTCTCCTTCGACAGCTTCATCTTCTCCAGTGTTTTTATATACATCCCTCTCTTATAACTCCTCCCTCTTTTTTCCGATCGCCCCATCTCTGTTCTCTTCACTCCCTCTCCTTCATTCATCCATTCTCTCCTTCTCTCTCTATCCATGTCATGTCCCTCTCCCTCACCTTTATCTTAGTCTATTCCTCCTTACCACCATCTCTCTTTCCACTCCTTTTCTAGTCATTCCCCTCCCTCTCTCCCTCCCTCTCTCCAACCCCCCTCGGCCTCTTCCCTCCCTCCTTGCCTCCTCCTCTTCCTCCCGCTCCTCTCGCGGAATAGATTAGAGGTCGCTGAGATCTATCAGAAAATTGCTGGGGGTTGCTCCAGGGCAGGAGTAGACATGAAGATGAAAGAGATTGCAGCATTGAATAGAGACATGCTTGAATGTAGGGGCAGAACTGTTCTGTAGGGTAGGCCTAGGCGGCCAGCAACGCAAATCAAAAAGAGAGAAAAACAGGGAAGTGTATGTGTGTGTGTGTGTGTGTGCGTATGGAGGGGGGAGGCAGTAAACACACATAAGAATGAAATTAGAAAATAAAACAGCCTTTTTGTTGTTGTTGTTGTTGTTGTTTAAAAATAGGTAATCGTTGGGAAATAGAAACCGAAATACGCTAAGGGGAAAATGAAAACGGTGATCGAAGATCGAGAGAAAGAGAGAGAAAAGGGCGGGGGGAGGGGGGGGGAGAAATTTGACGTTTTCAAAGAGAGAGAGATAGAGAGAGAGAGAAAACAACAACAACAACAACAACAAAAAGATACAAATTAGAAATGGATACTGTAGAAAGTTGATCGGGGGTAGAAAGAAATTTCAGAGACACAGAAAGAAAGGGATAAAAAAAAAAAAACAACACCAAAAACAACGACAACAAAATCATTTTTTTTTTTTTTTGTGGAAAAAATGAGGTCTAGAATTGGATACTGGGTGAACTTTTTTTTTTGTTGTTGTTTTGGTCGTAATGGGGGAGATGGTGTGTGTGTGTGTGTGGGGGGGGGGGGGGGGATAAATTTGACAAAACTCTAATTCCTCAATCTTTAGGATCCCAGAT
>JBCAUA010807300.1:0-14679 GCA_038406235.1 Peronia verruculata
GTCTGTCTATCTATCTATCTATCTATCTATCTATCTATCTATCTATCTATCTATCTATCTATCTATCTATCTATCTCAGGTATAAAAATCACTGTAGTTTCGACAATAATCATCGATAAAATTAATTAAGAATGGAACAGTTCTTGTTATGCAACTGTCCCCCTTCTCTCCGATAGCCAATACCTTCAAACAAATTCCGGGTCAAAGGAATGATGCTGAAGGTCTTCTGATTTCGGTTTCTTATGAGAACTGCAGCTGACAATTATTCTTACACCTCCTTTATTCTGATATCCTACAGTGATATCTTCACTGCTTGCAGGTGGAGTGAATTGTGTTCCTCCACTCCCAGCCTATTATATATAGATATGAAGGATTTCGGGGCAAGCTGAGACATATCCAGAATCGCCGTTCAGAGTTTCATGACAAATCACTCTCCAGTAGCTAGTAATTATCATTAAGTACCAGATTTTCTGGAGACCTTTCGGGAAGGAAAAGTCGGGTTTGATGAAGAGGAAAGTCCTTACCATACAGCAGTTTCAACATTCCCAGTATTGAGGAGGATAAGTCAAAACTTTCAAAAATGTCGTTTGTCGCCTTTTGCCCTGAAATCTTTCATGTATATAGAATTATAAATCTGAAAAGTATTTTTTGAAAGTAACGGGGGAAAAAAAAGAACACCAAATAATATAATGTCAACTTTTTACAGAAGGACGAAAACTAAAGGTCGTATCCTTTCAAAGCTTGTGCGCTTTTTGTTTGTTAAAGGTCTAGATTCAAATTATTTCCTCAGGATGACCGTGGTTAAATTCCTCCTGGACATTTTAGGTGGAACGCTTAAAGCTCAGAAGGAAACCCTTCGACCGAAACTTTAAAATTATTAATAGGTGGTCATCTGTTTGTTTTTCTTTTATTTTCCCGTCCATTTTCTCTTAGTCTCCCCATTGTGGTGCAAAATTACACTACTCGCGTACAGTATGGACTCTCATTCACAATCATGATATGCGAGTCACATAACACAATAGTTGTGGACAGCTGAGATAACCACCACTATAGGAGATTGAAAGGCTTATAAAAACCATAATCAGTATAGACTCTGTCACACTGTGGCCAATGGCCCGACACACGCAGGGTGTATAGTTAGAGTTCACGACGGTAGATTCTCTCTGAGTAGCTCACAGCAGGGAAGTAGATGGCCTCTATAATATACGATATGTACGGTTGGGCCGTCGGACTCAGGATCTTAAGTTCCGGCTTTGAGTTTGGACTGGTCCCGTTTTCCTCGCAAATAACAATTTATACACATTTCCTGATTCGACCTAGGTTTAAATTGGTACCTGATTAAAGACTGTGATTGATATTGTGATATTAATAAGGATTTGAGGGTTTAATAGGCAGCCGCCTTGTATGCTTCCCAGGAAGCTGAGAACGTTTATGAGTGTCTTCTTTGATTTCTGTCCGGGTAATAATAGACTGTAACGCATTTGGAGCTTGTATTGTAGAGGGGATACGTGTTATAATAAATACTCTCTATTATATATTTATCAAATGACAACATCCTATCATCAAACTGGGATCTAAAAGATTGGAATGTTTTGGTCTGAACAAGAACAAACATAATCTTGGAAGATCAAATCAAAGTGGTCAAAGGGCTTTAAGCATTACAGGCAAGAAGAAAGAAAAGCATGTTGAGAAATCTCTTGAAGCAGTTTTTAAGGAAAGGCAACAAGAAAAACAAAAAGGAATAAAGCAATATGAACAATTACTGGTGGAAAGATTCCCTTTGCTAAAAAAAAAAAAAGGGTTGGGGGGGGGGTGAGAAGAGAGAGGAACAGATAAGAAGGTGGTGAAAGATGGAGGGAGAGGGAGGGGCAGGGAAAGAGCAAAGACGATGTAGAAGAAGAAGAAGAGGGCGTTAAAGGCGAGACCGAGGAAAAGAAGAAAAAGATAGCGAGGAGGTGCCTATCTATATCCTGAGACTAGATCCTTTTGATGAAATGAAAGAATAATGCAATTTGATAGAGATACATATATATATAGAAAAAGATACATATAAGCAAGCACTTTCATAATCTCAGGGCATTCTCAATCAGATCCACTGAAACGTTTGATGATCTGTGTGTCCATACCATAGATCTAGATCTAGGTCTACATGTCGATTAAGTCCAATTTCAAAGCCAAACAATTTGTCAAAAGTCTATCTAGGCTCTAACTACCCAAACACATCACTGTAATTGAAGAACGCCATGTTTGAAAATAGATCCTTGTAGTCATATTGGGAGCATTTTAAAAAAGCGATCCTGACGAAACATCAAATATCTAACATTGTGTTTTTTGTTAATGGAGCGCTCTTGTTGAGCCAGCTGTGCTATCTACCGCCTCGTACTGTGACGTCACTCATTGTGTCTTCCCCCGTGTGTCAGGCCATTAGTTAACGATTATCACAGACTTATCTCTGTAAAAAGTAAGTGTTTGGCAACCCTGCATCGTTCAAGAGAGAAGGAAAACTTTTATTTTCTTTTAAGTTGTTGGGATTTATCGCACGCACATCGTGTATGGAAGGTATGCCTTTTTTTCTTTTTTCTTTTCTTTTTTTTTTTTTTCTTTCAAGATGTATGAGGCCTTATAGTTTTCTCAAAAGTAAAAGTGTTGAAAGTGCATACATCTTCGGCAAACATTCAAGGAAAATATACTAAACGAAGAATCAGCGGTTGAGGCTAAAAACACAGACGATGATTGAGCTGTTTTAATCTGAAGAAAATCCAGGTTACACATACATAATCTGGAAATTCCAAAGTCTAACTTTAGTACTAAATTACATTCTCCATTAGGAGTTGGGCTATAGAGAATCAGAGTTTTACTTTTTCAGTCTTTTCAAAACATGAGTCGTCCTATATCTATTAAGTTCTCAATGCAAGTTCATTTCCCTTGCATGTATGGCAGCAGGTGTGTACATCCTAAAGGATGAATCTTGGATTTCTCAATAGACTATTAGGAGATGACTCCAGTCCCACCCAGGACACGAGTCACGGGGTGACTTCAAGACACTCTAGGACAACTTCCAGTGAATGACTTGTCAACTAAAACGATTGGCTCTTTACACAGTATTTGACAAGGCCTTCCCAATGATTTTTTTTTCATCTGATCACAATGGAATGGAGAAATAGTTCATATTCGACTTAGCACAGACCTAGAAATTCCCAGTGGAGTGTTTGTACCCTGAAAATCGTTATTTTTTAAATCTGTTTCTTCCACCAAATTTCAATGGAACTTCGTGGATCTTGCTAACCTGATGTTTGGCATATTATCTAAGAAGTTCCGTATTTCCAGTTCTTCGTGTGAAAAGGAATATTAAAATAATTTTGAAAATCCTATGGCTTGGTTTCTCACAGTTTGCCCGTTTATCCCATAACATAAGGCTATTTTTCTTTAAAACCTACAAACAGAATAGCTTCCCATACTTTTTTCTCTTCTTGAAAAAATGGAGTTAGCCAAATTTGGTTAGAATTCGTCCAGGAAAAAAAGGAAAAGGTAGCTAAACAGTGAAACAGAAATACACGTTTTAAGGAGGTGTTTTTGTTTGTTTGTTTGCTGTTTCGTTTTGTTTTTGTTTTTATAATTATTATTATTTTAATACGACTATATTTTCCATGCAAAACATTTTTTAATGCTAAAACTGTCATTTTTTTCTGTGGTACATTTAGACTCTTGCCTTGAAACGATATTACAAATTCCTTTTACTATGATATGTATGGATATTTTCTGACAATGTAATTGAAAATTTGTTCTCATATACATCTATTTAACTATTCACCTGCAAAATCTAATCAACTCTTGCTAAACGATCCAGTCCAAACATTATAAAATCTTTCTCCCAAATTGTTTCAAGTAGCTAAGAGAATGGTCTATAATATTATGTCTGAATATTCACTATAGAAAGCGTTGTAATTCACAATAGTGGTGAGCTGGTGAGTGTGTGGTGCAGGTGGTCTAGTGGTTAATCCGTCACACTCAAGATGGGAGACTCCTGGATTCGAATCTTAATGACGACCTATGTTTTGTCCTTGGAAAAGGCAATTCACATTATTTGGTAGTTCCTGACTTGATCCAGGTTAAAATGGGTACTCGACTAGAGACATAAAATATTCTTGGAGTGATAAGAATTTGAGCGCCTAATCGTTACCTACGTTATATGCTCCCCAGAAAACAGAATACATTCCTTTGTTAGACCTATCGTGTGACAAAGAGATTGTAATGTATTAAAGGCTTGTGCTGTGCGGACTATTAGTAGCCTATTTTATTGCTGTTTTGGGTGTATGTATTTAGGTGTGTGTTTGCTGCGCGCGCACGCGCGTGTGTGTGTGTGTGTGTGTGTGTGTATGTTTGTGTGTGTGTGTTTGAAACATACTTTGTTTGCAATCTTCATTTGCCACTTTATAAACACATGCTCATTAAATGCAGTTCAGAATTCATCAAACATTGAATCATTCGTTTATTATTTGGCCGAGATCGAAATAATAAATAAATAAATAAATACATAAATAAATAAACAAAAATAAAAAAAAAGTAAAAAAAAAAAAAAAAAGAAGCCATCCATTTTTTCAAGAGTTTGAAAATCAAAACAAACAAAAAACTAAAACAAGACAAACTTTCAAGACAGCAGCAACACCACCACCACCAACAACAACAACACACACACACACACACACACAACATATAAAAAAGTATTTAAAAACACACACACACACAAACAAATGCAACGACACGAAAGAACGTTTTCGTTATGCATATCTTACCCTTATGTGACTCAAGCTAAACTAAATCTACTTCAGTTTTATTTGCTTTACAAGTCAGATGCATATACTACCTCTTGTACGTGGCAATCCCTCTGTTCTGTTCCTCTCTCTTTCTCCCGGTCTCTCTCATATATATACAATGTATATACATATTAGTAAAAATATTTTTTTTTAAAAGTTTCGATGTTATTTGTACAAGCCTGAATTTATTGCTTATAGAATAAAATAAAACAAAAATACATAAGACGAAATCAGATAAAATGAGTGGAATAAATTATCCTATTCCTGGCCAGAGCTGAGAAGCCCAATCGAATCTGTGTCTCACATATCGAGTCGAATTTAGCCAAATCAGGAGCTATAATCCTCTAATCACACAGATGTTGAAGACTGGCTCAGAGTTCATTTTCTTCTAGTATTACAGCAGCAAGCACGACTTTTAATTTGAGTAGAGGGAAATAACCGTCGAGAATACAATATCATGCACCTGCATTTGTCTAACAGTGGTTATCTGTCTTCTGCTGAGATTTTTCACAGAGAGAGTGCATCCGCCAGATTTAATCGTCCAACACATGAGAACACACCTTTGTTCTTTGTTCAGCAGGAATTCCCATGATCGCAGACGGAGAAGAAGAAGAGGAGAAAGACAGAATCAAAAGAGAACGGAGTAGTTGTGGAGTTGGTCTTAGTGGGCTTGCATCTCGATCCCGACCTCAAGTGATCCTGACACTTCATATTATTATACCATTACTGTGCAAACAGTTGGGCCTGTCTGTGTTCTGTACCGTGGCAAGTATTTATAATGGAAACTATTTAGAACTCCCATCCTCTCCTGCCTCTGTGTTAAAGTAGCTGAATATACCGATATATTGTATGGTGAGCCTGGTTTAACATTGCAGTATCTGTAGATGAAGGGCGTTTTCTCTCTTTATCACCCGTCACCCTGTCATTAATCATCTTTATTTTCCTTCACCCTTTCAATCTTGAAACAGGAGGATTATCTTGGCTGCTCTATTTTGTCTGATTTTGTTTGTTTGTTTGTTTGTTTGTTGTTGTTGTTTTGCATTTAAGATGGTCTAAAATACATCGTTCAACAATGGTTTGTGATCATAATTTCTGGTCAATCTCTGGATAATAAGAGACAGAAAGGCAAATTTAGCCAGACACTTCCTCTTTCAAACTCAGCATTGACTATCATGGGCTTGTGTCATATGAAGTGTATAGCGTAACTGATAATTTCTTATACTTCTTTTCTGGAGATGGTTTGAATACATACAGAGATCAATAGCGGCGTGTGGTCCTCAATAAGAGCCGACATGTCTGGAATCATAAAAGAAAAGATAATATGGTCTTAGAACGTAATGTCTGCGTAATCAATACTTGCGAGAATGAGGCATTTTTTAATGGTTTCTGTATTGGAGCAAAAACAGTTTAGAAGCATCTCTGGAAGTATAATAATTGAAAGTCACTTATTAAAAGCTTGAAATCTGACCTTTAATAAAAAGGCTGCATTAAATGGCAAGAGACAGATATAGAATCATATTGAGTTTGGACAGGATGTATGGTGGAGAAAATTTTGAGATATAATTTGCCTGCCGGCAGTCTAAAATTTAGTGGGGGGAAAAAATAAGTGATCAAACGAGAGGGGATAATGATAAAAAACTAAAACAAAAAAAAAAATTGAGCGAATCTCCCAAGACCAAACAATGCCGTATTGATCGGTATTTCCACATCCTTTGATAAATTCACTTCACTTCAGCCGCAATGTGAAATATCTGAAGACCACAGAATAAATATTTTACATATTCAGTTTTATTCCATTATTAGTAATGGCCGGGCAAAACAACAGCACCAATATATTACAGAGTTCAAAACAAAACGACTCATTCTAAATAAGCATATAATTTTTTATTTCTGTATTTGTAAATATTTTCTTTTTAAGCAAATAGTTATACATTCTTAAGACGATGGTCTAAATAACTGCAATTCAGAGTTTGATGGCAAAAAAAAAAAAAAAATTCAGAAAAAGCACTTTTGAAAAATCATTAGCCAAACTCAGAAAATAGACCTCCTGCTTCGCTAAATTATGGTTTTAGTTCTGCAAGAGGAGTAATGACTCAACATCAGTTTAATTACGTTCCTGACAAAATAGGCTTTCAAGCAGCATTACCAGATGCAATTTATTAAGATGTTATTCCAGTAAACATGTTAAAGATGTTATTCCCACCCCCCCCCTCCTCCATCCGGCCATAAAGTAAGTAAATATATATTTTTTGAATAAGTCAGGGAGATCTGTAGCAGATCGTCCATCCACTAATGACATGAATTTAGAAAAAAAAAATTAATTCATGTCATATTGTGCTAAATGTTTTTTTTTTTTTTTTTTGTGCTGTGCAGTCATTATTATATAGTGAGTTAGGGCTGATAATAGGGCCCATGTGCAATACTAATACTCATAATATATGTATCGTTTAAAAGAAGCGAAGCGTTAGATAAGTAAAGCAAAACACACACATACACACTCACACACAGATTGTTATTGTTGTTGCTAAATATTGTTCTTTTTGTGGATCGATGATATGCCAAAAACACAGTCGACATCCGCCCCGCCTCCAGATGTTTCTTCATTGCCCAGTACATCACTGAAAATACAAGGTTGCTGGCGTAGGTCCATCTGTGCAATAGTGCAAGGCGATGGGAAATACAGAGTCTCCATACTCTTGTTTAAAATAATGCCATACAGAGACTGATGGCGGGACTCACATTTCACTGAGAATACGAACTGAACATCAACAAAACACGGGAATCAAAAACACTAAAGCTAAAACTAAATCTTTTTTTAAAAAAATGAAAAAGAAAAATATATCAATGCTTACAAACAACCACACATACACATACAGAAACACCCACACACAATATATAAATGCACAAAGTAAGAACAAAAACAAAAATAAGATCGTCTTGGTAGGATAAATACGAATTACATCATGAAGAATGAATAGAAATCAGAGAAAAAATAGAAAGCAAAAAGAAAAAGAAAATACGAAAAAACAAAACAGAAATGCAAGAAAATAAGCGGAATAGCTGACTGATTATATCATCTCAATCTAAATTTCTTGCAAATCTTGGGGGGAGAGGGGGGCGGGGCGGTTCTCACGGGAATTAAACTGAAGGACGCCATAAAAAAATAAGATAAAAAAAGAAAAGGAGAGAACTATTAAAACACATACTGTCTTCGTCAATTTAAAAAAAACAACAACTGAATAATTGACATTTAGTATAATCTAAAAAGAGAAAGATTAGCTGAGAAAAAAAAAAAAAAAAAACTGGTACATGTATTAAGGTCTAATAGTAATGGTCATTCGTTAAGTAAAAACTGTACAAACAAGTAAGAACTTTGTTGCATTATGTGCGATCATGTACTGAATTGTAACTTCCTTGTAAAAAAAAGGAAAAGATAAATGAATATATAATACATTATCATGGATAACTGTACAGATGCATTTGCAAACTAATAATACATAAAAGAAAAGATTAAAAGGTAAAAAAGACATTCGTAATGATAACTGAATAAATATTAGAAAAAAGAAATGGTAAAAAATTCAAGAACACATTCAATTAAACAGATATAGTCATATAGAAATAAATCATTAACAATTGGATGGCATTAAACAAATAGAACGTACGTGATAACCAAACGAAATATATTAACCAAACTACCAATGGCCTATCTGAACTGGAATACATAGTCTATATAGTACAAGTACTATTCTACACCTATTATTCGAATCCCCTCGAGTCATAGACAGGAAGAGAGAGAGAGAGAGAATCTTCAGTGTGGGACTGGATATACCATAGATAGAAGACCTCATGTGACATGAACTTATTGAGATCTCTTGGAGGGACCCCGACTTTGAAACAAAACATTCCGAAGCTCACAATCAAGTCAGACGTCCATATTGTGCTTGTATGCAGGGCAGATTGGATTGTGAGTTTGCAGTTGGGTCAGAAGTAGGAACCAACCATTTTTTTTTTTTTTTCTGTGGCATTTAAGAATTGAATTGTGTGGGCCCGTCAGGACAGTAATATTATCTTCGAGTCTTTTTGTCAGTTTTTTTATTAAGGAGAACATTTCACAGGCCACGAGTTCAATGTTATTAAGAGTATAATGTGCCTTCAACAATTGTCAGGCTGTTTCAACTGTATGAGGGCATTGATGGTTCGAGAAATGTGACAAATATCGTGTTCATTTTACTGCTAATTTAAAACTATATAGAAACATTATGGCAAACAAATGCATTTATGATGGCAAAATAAAAACTGACAAGGGAAACTCTTTCAAGATATCAGTTTTTCCTTGTTATGGCTGAGAGGTTTACAATATAAGGTATGACATCTGACCAGGCGCCACTCTCCCCCAACTGACCAACATTTCCACTGTGACTGTGGTCACTAAGTCCTGTCCTGCCCAGGATAAAAACACGAGCTCCCTCACATCCCTCACACGTCTTGTTGGTGTATCTGTAGATACTGTGATGATCATACCAAAAACATTTTCTGTCGTTGACTTCACCCAAGGATACCTGCTGGCTGAGTCCCTCAGGATGGGAGACTATTATAATAGTCAGGGTGTGGTCGGAATTGTATCTTGACTGATAGTGAGGACAGTCCGTGTGTGACAAGTCACCTGTGTGATCTCTCAGGTTCAAGATCAGGCGTCCTAGAGATCGCCTCAGTTCATTCTCTCTTCCACAAAGCTCTCTATATTTGTCCACAAGGTCGTCTTCACCCTCCAAGTTGACCTGCTGCAAATGTCCCTTCAGGACTGCTATTTCCTCCAGACAGTGGCTGTAAGTTCTGTGTAGTGAAGACAACATAGTAATCAGTCTCTGACTTTCTTTGTTATTTTCTTGGTCTGCGGTAGTAATATCAAGAAATGTTCTAAAACTATTGGGCTTTTCGTGAAGCCAATAACCATAATTGGTGACTACGTCAAACTGACCAGACTTAAGATAACTGTCTGGATTTTTCTGAACTTCTTCAATTTCCTTCTTTAACAAATTCAAGGAATGTTCAAACCTGCTATGCAGCTGACGTAACTTGTCTGTGGGGTTTTTATAAGTTGTGTCGTCATTTACAACCTGGTATTTGTGTTGGACGTCACGTCTGAGTCTGTGATATCTGGTAAAATGATCATGCAGTTCTTGTACCAGCTCCAAGTTATGAGTAACAAAGGTCATGTAACACCAGTCTCTGTCTACGTCACTCAGCATTTTCACTGCACCACTGAGAGAGGGACAGGTCAGCAAATCAGTGTCATCGTTCTCATAGAAGAAATAACACTGGCAGTTTTTACCCTCAGTGATGTCAAAGACAACTCTCGTGGCTGTGCAAATCACCACTTCTCCCCATTTTTTCTGTGGTGTGTCAGTTAGTTTGCATGTGTCACAAGGACATGATATATCTGTGTACATCTTTACTTCCTGTATCCACCCACTGCCTGTGTGAGGATTATTTTTGTATCTTTCCTCAGAGTACGGATAAGGACGGTCTGTGGTTGGAAATCGCTTTGGTCTATGGCCACTACTATGTTGTATATAGATAAGAGTGGTCAGCTTAGCCTGCAGTTTGACCAGATCAACCATGATATCATCACTAATATTGATATGGCAAATGGGCATTGCTAAATTGTGTGACTGGTATGAACTCTCTGTTGATCAACAGTCCAGAACCCAAGTCTCTAGATCCTATCCAGGTTTCCTGGAAATAGTCTGGAAAAAAAAAAAGAAAGAATGAATGAAAAATTAAAGAAAAAGAAAGAAAGAGAGAAAGGAAGAGAGAAAACGGCAACGCTACAAATGAATACGTAAATAAATGATGTATAGTTTGTCTCTTTACAATGGGTGCTATGCTGTGACTCCCCGCGGGGGCCCGGGGCATATATAAGTAGCCTCTCTGTTCCCACCTGCAGGCGGTGTAAGCTCGCCATCGGTGGGGTGTCTCGCATGGAGTGGCAGCCTCGACATTCCATAGGGGACATCTCTTCTCTCTCCTTGTTCCTGTCTTCTGTCCCGCTTTCTTTCCTTTCTTCTTTCTTGACGTGTAAACGTATATTACCTTGTTTGACACAATATAGCCGTAACCGTGTTGATGTGTCGTTAAACCGCAACACAGCAACACAACAACTAGTGTAGATAGATTAGAAATGGCTATTTTTCTCGATGTTGTGCTGATCTGGCTGTGCTGCAGTTACCGATGTTAATAACATCACAAGCATGTTTGAAACAAATAGCGGTGTATCTAAAATGTCAAACTATAAAACCTCCACTAACGTCCAAGGCAAACCCGGGAACTGATATGCTCTGTTAGAGATCCCGCCCTCGTACTAGACTTCCACAAGAGATTAATAATTTTACCTCTATGTTTTAAAACATGGTACTTCATTTGCTTCACTCACCAGATTTTTTGAGTTCCAACAAAGGAAGGCCTGTCTCAGTGTCATCATGAACTTTTCTAGTCCCCAGTATGCGCCAGTACCTCAGTGCAAAGAGCAAGACACTTTGGGTCACAGTGAACAGTACCAACAGTATGAGTAGACCTATCATGAGTCCAATTACAATGTTCACATTCAGACATTCTCCTTCGTATGCACGAGCACCATTGCTGTCATCACAGTAATGTCTGTTAGGAAATTCTGTACAACGTTTACAAGAAGTGTTGTTGTGTTGGACTTTGTCCATGTAGGTTCCCTGTGGACATGGCAGGCAGATGGCTGAATGACCGCTAGCAGGGATGTACAGGAACTCTCCTTCTCCACATGTTGGGGAATCTGACGGTGTAAATGTGTCATCATGACGGTGTAGGATTTTAATTTCCTTGACGATGTGAAAATATGAACAGCAGCCTGAGAGTAAAATTATTCTAATACAAAACTGTCATTTTCCCTCTCAAGACAATTCTCTACTGACAACAAAGAGGAAAGAAGAAGATTACATTAAGTGCATTTGGTAGCGGGCGTAAGCGTCAATTATAAAGATAGACCTTGACGACTGATATAGTTAAAGCAATATGAAACTGAAGCTGCAGTAATGAAGCAAATAAATTATATACTTTATATTATCATCATCATTGCCTATGGCGTTTTGCCAAGGAGGAAGCAATGATTACCACTGACAGGTATTCTGAAGTAATGTTTGCCATTTCAGTCCATAAAAATTGAACGCCTTAATTCTCTGTGGCAAATATATCTTAAGTGAAAATCCTCTGAACAATAATATGGCATGCAAGAAAACCATCATTTACTTTGAACTGATTGTGTTTTGTTACTCAGACTTACTGTAAGATGTGTATCAATACACGCAAACAATTTCACAAAAAGTACTAATGAATTGCGTCAAAAAAGAAATGATAAGTCTTGCATTGTCCAAACTGTGTCTTGGCTCTAGATCTATTTTTTTCCGTGTTCAGCCGGTCAATATCTTGCATTGTGATATATCATTAAGAAAGAATCTTATGATACATGATGAAAGATTTGACCGGCTTTGTTCCCTTTTGCATGACAAACAGATCCAAAAATTAACTGGATACATTTAAGAAGCCAGCTTTCTAATTACATCGCCTACTTGAAGGAGAGTAGTATAATATTAATTAGCTTTGCTGGAAGTTTTGCTATATAAGCTTACATGCATTTCTAAAAATCCTCCCGATAGAGAAAACGCAAATTTTATTTATTTTATCAAGGTACATATCTTTTGACAGCCTTAAAGAATATGAAGCCCAGCAGCCTTTTTGATAAGATTTTCTTCAGTAGAGTTTATGAAAATCCTTCGAGCATTACTGGGAACAGCGGTTGCAAAAATTAATTGTAAAACTCTTCTTCCATTATCTCAAGCTTTCTGGTTTTAAGTTTACAGATGATGTCCATAGACACTGTTAAAAAAAAAAAAAAGAAAAAAAAAGGCCATGCCCTCATCAGATACGCATATCTTAAAAGTTTTGCTCTTTCTATGTTCATCGACATTGTGGCAAAGTTAAGAATGCTCTATCCCAAAAACAGAAAGAAAGCTGGACAGACTATGTGAAATTCCTGGACCATACCTCGGCATATGTAACACTGAGATCTTCACAAAACACGAAGATTTCAGCATTCATATTGTTCTGACGGTCTTTAACTTTCTATGCTTCATATTTTCATTGTCGTGTATAAGAAAAGCAAAAGACAAGCTATAATTTATTACCTGTCGGTTTCTTGTGCAGAAAGACACAGATTAAAGCATCATGGGCCTCAACCACTGTCATGTCAGGATGAGGACAACAAACTGAATTGCTTATTCTGTCACAAGCTCGTCCTTCATAGACATTCCCGTCAGTGTTCTCAGAGCATTTTCTGCATGGGACACAAGTGCTCGTGGTCAAATTGTCAGACAATTGTCGATAAAAGCCTTCCACACACCCAATAACTGTTGGATGTGTGCTTTTACATGGCTGTACAATTTTCTCATTCTCAGACTTTGGGACTGCACAAGGTTTGCACCTGTAGGCATAGCGAGGTTCGTCTTCATCCATGTAGGTGTTGTCACGGCAGATTTGACATGTCTTTGTGACAGGATTCAAATATCGCCCTCGTCCACAGACCTTCACGCACTCACCATGGTCTGGTTGTTCTACATCGTTTAACTGCCGAGAGTAGCCCTCTACACAGTCAATAACTGTTTGATGTGTGGCGTTACAGGGACGAACAATTTGCTCTTTCTGTGACTTTGGAAAAGTACAATATTTGCATAATACATTCGTGTGTTTCCTCTCCTCCATGTAGGTGTTTTGTGGACAAGGTACACACTGGTCATCGTAGGGGTTCGAAAAGTAACCAGGTCCACACTCACGAGCACAAACTGCAAGCCCATCCTTGATGATGACAGTATAATCGTCTCCCGCACAACACACCGTGTCATGGTGTGTCTGACACGGACGCTTAGGAAAGAGGCATTTGTTACATTCCTTACATTGACCTCTGTCCTCACGGTAGGATGGCTGTGTCCGATAATATCCATCAATACAGTGGATTACTGTGTCGTAATTGCTGGTACAAGGAGAGACCAACTTTTCCAGCTGTGAGTTTTGAACAGTTGTACACGTGTAACATTTCTCATGAGAATGTTCTTCGTCTGGCATGAAAGTTCCTGCCGTACACCATAAACAGGTTTTAGAACCTTTAAAGGGAGTGTAGAGCCTTTGTCCTCTGTAACACATTTCCGCCGCCTGGCCCGAGTACGGCAAGAGCAGAATCAGAGGTATTAGACAAATCCGCCAATGTCTGGTCATCATTCTTGTCTGCTGACCAGTCACTTACTCTGTATAGGAGAGACACAAGCGCATTACAGATGGAATGCTGAAGGTAGCTGGGGGTACGTGTATGTAGCATGCACCAGTCATGAAATTGTATATATACATTTTATTTTTTACAAAAGCTGTTGCTGACTGTTACTTAATCAGTAGATAACGAAAATGTAATGAGTTGTTCTTTATATAAACATTCTTATAGAAATAAACTTTTTTAAGAAATCGAATTACATGGCGAGTAATAAAGTCCCAGACAACCTCATGGTTACCGATTTCTATAATCTTAGTTATCAGTTTGAAAATAAAATAACAACACGAAACGAGTAGTTTTATTGTCAGTGACCGGAAACACGTTAGGGGGGTGCCGATTCTGATTTTATTGGACTATAAGATAAGTGCCACACCCCCTGATCGCTCTTATATATTGTTATGATCGTGATAAAAGCATTCACAATGGGTAACAAAAAGAACAACAAGGCAAATATTTAAGCCGATTCCAGATAACTTTATTCATAAACAAAGTGTAACCAATATTACATGAATATGTACA
>JBCAUA010807410.1:0-14678 GCA_038406235.1 Peronia verruculata
ATTTGAACATGCTGAATACGATGGAAAAGGTTAAAATAACCTAACTCTAGTAATAAAAAAAAAATCACCTCCAGGACGCGCCCACCCCCCCCCCTTAAAAAAAAAATACGGAAGAGAAAGAGATAAACAACGTGCTGAGAAAGGCATACAGCAGGGAAAGACCTCGTATAGGTGCATGTGTGTATGTGCGTATGTGTGTATGTGTGCGTGCACGTGTCTGTGTGTGGATGAGAGAGAAAGAGAGAAACAAAAGGGTGGGGGAGGGGAAAGGGGAGGCAGGAATCCTGCTTTAATTCATTTCGTTTTACTCCATTGTTTTACCGACAATGACACAGAGAATGAACGCCCGATTACTCCGCATCAAAAGACATATTGGAAATCCATCACAAGAACTACAGCTTCGTATTAATTTTACATTATAACAATGACACAATTAACAACAAGCAACCCTCGACTTCGAACCGGACCGGGGAGGAAGATGGATGCGACGGTAAACAATATTCCCCAGTTGAATCAGTTCCTCTCGCCATGAGAACAAGAGGGCACTCGCCTGTGACGCGGAGATAAAAATGCGCGATTACCGAGACACGCCTTACGAGGGCGAGCCCAAGGGAGGTTACTCTGTGGCCGCCTCACACATAGGCACCACTCTGGGGGGGGCCATTACTCCTGCCGGGAAGTCCTCCCTTAAAAATTAAAGTCATTTCGATATATGCACCATCAGATAATTGATGCACCTGATTAAATGTTGCATTTGAGTTTTTATATCCACTGGTCATTGCTACGACAAGGACAGTCATCATTACTACTATCATTATCCATATTATTACTTGCTTCACGATTGTCTCCTTTGCGACCTACATATTATTTCATTACTGATGTCGATACAGTTATTCTTTTCGATATTGTCATCATTTCGCGACTTATTGTGTAAATATATTCTTTTCATGTTTCTCTTTTCAACCTCCAGTGGGAAGTTATTTCAGAATCATTTTGTATGAAAAAAAAAAAAAAAAGAAAATTTCAAACTGCATGTGGCATAATAATGTTTGTAGAGAACATCATTAAATATAAACATCTCTTGACTTTTTTTTTTTTTTTAATTTATTGATTTGATTTCACAAAATTGTTCCTTTTTTATACATGTATTTATTTTTACCAAACTCAGACTGATGCCGGAAACACAACATTTCAAATCCAGTGTTGCATGGAACACCACCAAGAGATCACCGGCCTGTACAGCTCGCTTTATACACCTACCAAATCTGTGATTTCGTTGCTATGACGGTATTCTCCGCAGTGAGGAATATTCTGGCTATCAGGGGGTCCTTACTCTCCGTCAGTTTGCCAGCAATAACTGTCTCCCTTCCTAATGATCTTCCCATTAAAGCGGGCCGGTCGCTTGCAGTTAAGTGTATACTTTACGGTTTGACGTGGTGTACCCCGGTATACTTGTAGCAGAATGCAGGAGCGAAAAGATGTTATTGTAGCGTATCGAAGATACGCGGACTTGATTCTGGAGCAGATGAGTGTCAGCCCAGCACAGGACATACCTGAAACATTGTGTAATCTCCCCGGCTCTTCTGTTAATGACTATCACAAGCAGCTGGGAAGGCATTCTTTCCGCTAATGACACGTAGCCTCCTTCAGGCGGTAACGTACAACAAATGTTCGAGTTCGAGGGGGTGCCTGCGTTACATGCATTATACGCGTTACACACTCATCCTCAATTCAAAATACAAAGCCGGCAGCTTTTATGGTCGGGCACAAATTACCCCGTAATTCTCGTGATGTGGCTAAAAATACGTACACTTTGTTGCTCTAGAAGGCAGGGAGAGACAGACCTCAGCATGTGTACAACCTGCCCTGTGATGGAATTGGTTTGATTTGGTTCAGGGCTCAGAAAAGTGCAGCAAATGCTAAGGCCTCAGGCATTAGTAAAATAAGATAACCATTAAGAAGTTATGGTTTCTGGATATAACAAAGCAAAATTATGTCTTTTGTGATGCATAAGAATCTCAGAGAAGAAAATGTCTGTGAATATGAGAATAATGAAATAGAGGGATAGGACAGTAGAATATATAATTATGTAACAACAGTCCTCAAATGGGAATTTCATTTGTCTTGATGTCGTGTATCTTGACATGAGAAAAAACATACGGCCACCAAACAGTAACATTTCCACAGGAGAGAGCATCCGAGAACAAAATATAATAATAATAATAAGAATAATAATAATAAGGCATAAAAAAAAAACCCCCACTAATGTTAATCCTGATATTTCGAGGGCAAAGAACATAGATCCAGCCTCCTATAGTAGTGCAGGGATCGAAAAGGTGAGACTGCCACATGAGGGATAAAAGTGAAGTTGAGCAAATCTGAGACGCAGGAAAGAAAGTCTAAGATTGTGAGACAGTGTGCCATACGAAAATGCGAATAAACTGTCAGAATTTTGGGACTTCCTCGATGTAATGCAGAAAGCTTCCAACTTTACCTCAAGCATACGATTTCATATCGTTGTATATCAGTTGTATTTCTTGTAGACTTAACGCTTATGAAATTATACTTTAAACAAGATAAATCTGTTTGTTTGTTTTTTGTTTTTTTTTCATTTGTGTTTACTGATTTCACCTCATTCACGACATATCTTTTTGAGTCATAACAAGAGCATCATTAATGGCCTTATCCTTCTGGTAATTTTAGGTTCTTCCTAAAATTTTCCTTCCACGTTTAACGACTAGTCGTCATAGACTTAGATCGGTTATAATAACTAAGTTCTCCTGAAGATTTGAGCCAACCTTGTCTCGTTTTTCACGACAGTGTGGATTTATCTTTGTTGTTATGACAATAAGGTTTATAATATCTCACAATTATTTCCAATTCCAGATCTCGTAAATAAGGAAAGTTTCTGAATGCCGATAATCGTTACAGTTGCCTGATCCCAGATGTTGTTTCTCATGGCAAGCCAGACACATACATCAACTCGAGTGCCAGAGTGCAAAATAAGAAACAAAACAAAACAAAATAGAAAATGTACATAATTGTTCCCAAACAGACATACAAAGTGCCAGAGAGAACAAGGAAGAGGAGGAGCAACAGACAGAGAATCTATATTATGCTAAACAATTGTTCCAAAATAGATATGATTATATCAAGGGAAGAACAATATCAATTATGAGCTCCCCGTAGCTGGCAATAAAAACTGAGCAAAGTTCTACATTATGAGCAAACAAGCTTCAATTCAACAGTTCACATCTCAGTCTGATTCCCTTTTATATTTACTGTTACATGAGGATACGTTTTCTTATGTTTTTTCTTTTAAAACAAAAGGCAGGGGGAACAGAGTTTTCGTGGCATAATAATGGGGAACATAACAGGGAACAAAAGATATAAATTATAGAGATAAAGAGATACATGACACAAAGGAAGTGATAGAAAAACGAAGAACAGAGAAAGATTTGCACACAGAGGGGGAAAAAAAGATGATTTTAACGCCTCCTGTAGCCGTGTTTACCAGATTGCAGAGAGAAGAGAGCAACTGTAATAACGGCAAACAAAAATACTGAACATTATGTACATTTTCCAGGTTTGCTTTCAATCTAAGGAAAATGACATGTCATTTCATCATTCTCCCATGCTTGCACTCTCCCTTTCATATTTGTCGCCTTCCTCCCTTTGTTCCTTTCCATTCCCACCTTCATCTTGCCATGAAACGCAACTAGATATATGCATCTGACACAAAAATTTGATGCCCGCCGAAACGAATGAGACAAAAAACCAACAAACAAAATACAAATCTCTTGCTCTACATTTGCCCGAAAGAGCATTCCAGGAAAACGATACGAAAATAAGGGCAAATTCAAAGAAAGAAAGGAAAAAACAAAATCCCCTCATGAATTAAGAAACAATTACATGGTCTCGAAAACAGCAGCTTTTGACAACATCATCAGCGAAGATGAAACGTTGAAACGTTGATCCTGAACTCAAGTGAGATGATTTCTGCCGTATGTGGAAAACATTCATTTTGGCCTAAAAATTGGCATATCTATTGATACTAGTGTTTACAGATAATAGAAAGCATCCATTCCCTGTGGATCTAGTCCTGTTTTTAAGATTCATGGCTTACTGAATGCGAAGACGAAAGATTAACGATTGCTAAGTCGGTAGTTTTGAAGTTTGACATAAGTTTGGATAAACGGACTGTTTGTTTTGTATAGGCTTGGTACTCCTGAATGTTCTTTAAATTTAAATTCTCTTCTATTTTGTTCAGATAATGCATGCTCCATGTGGATAACGCACACTACAGCATCACATCATTAAAATTTATGATCTACACTTCACATACGTATGAAGTATATCATTGCCACCTGAATTTCATGCTTTTATTTCAAGAACCATGAATTTTGCATTTAGATATCATCCAAGATATTGGAATGCCAAGCCCATATATGTTAATCTAAATTTACGCCAAACTTATATTTGAAGAACCTTTGTTCAGATAAGGGATGCTCGAACTTCTTTTTGGTTCGATGGGCATCCATCATATGAGATACAATGTTCTGTTCTTGTGCTGCTTTTTGTTTTAACCTACAGGAGTGACTTGTCCGAAAAGAGTCAGTAAGTAGTATGTAATATTTATGATCGTATTATGTTATTTGCCAGGCGACAAGAACTTACATAATAGATATCAGTTGAATGAGAATAATAAAAGAGGAGCTAAGTCAGAGGAATAATACTCATTGCTTAAGCACAATATTCAAGTAAGACATTGTTCTTCGTGTATGTTTTAACATAAGAAGCAATGTTTTGAGCTCATAACAGTAAGATTTTAACTCGAGGGAACGCTATAGTTTTTCCCCTACTACAAGGCCCAGATATTATGTCATAGGTAAGTAATGTTGCAGCTCTAATATTCAAATGGATGAACATAAAATAGCAGCTTTTTTTGTTTTTGATTTTGTTTCATTTTTTCTTTTTAGGAAATTTATCATCGCCTGAAAACGATGTCTTCCAATAATTCATCTTCATTCGTGAAGACTAGGTGCCAGTAGCATAATACGAGAACATAATTACGAGCGATAGGTTAACGATGGTTCAGTAATTATGTTTTAGCAAGTTTATGTTTTAGCAAGTTTGTGAATCCACGACCCAAATACAGAGGAGATAATATAACAGTCTTGAGATAGACAGATCATCTGAATGGGTTCTAAAATCTGAAGGAAAGAAGGTGGGAGAGGCGACTTACTGGGTTGTTTGCACGATCCGTAAAGTCACTCATATTGAGTCACATTTATCAAATTTCATTGTTATCAATAACATTACATCTATTGGATAGACCAATTATATCTCGGGATAAACCAGCCCAGAACTATAATATGCTGAATGAGACTCCCTGCGACGGGCGAATGACATTCTCTTGACACCCCAAAAATTCCTAGTCCCGTCACCCTGGAGACTGCTAAAGCTCCCTTTGATCGTCCACTGCCCATCCAGGCTCGTCACGTTTGCTCTTCTCTTTTCATGACGATTTTTTTCTCTCCTGGTTAGAATATCGAGCATTGTTTGCCTCCGATGGAAATTCGTATTGGATGCAATGTGCCATACAGGCTAACACACACACACAAAAAAAAAAAAAAATGGAACATGTTCGAGATTCCCACGAATCCTCCCGCAGTATCGTATCAAAAGCATAGCATAGCTGACGTTAGACGCCGATTTATTATAGACAATTTGTACACATGCTCAGCCTTGGTTATGGTTTTTTCTTTCATTTTTCGACCCTCCCCCCCCCCCCCCAACTTTCCCTCCCCATTACGCCACCGATGTAGCTCTCACCTGTCTCTCATTCACTCTTTCTGTCTCTCGATATTTCCTCGCATCCCCATCTAGCCTTTTTTTTTTTTTTTTCAATCTCTTCCCTCTCTCCCTCCTCTCCTCCCCTCCCTCTCTACCCCCTCTATCCCACCCATACCCTCGGGATTTCCCCCTTTTTGCTCTCATTGTCTGTCTTTCCCAACATAATATATTTCAAATGTTCAATTCCACCGTCCCTCTCCATCTGCCATCATCTCTATTTGCACGCTCTCCCATCCTTCTGTCTATCTTTCACTCTCACAGTTCCGCTTCCCCCTCTTTCTCCTTCTCTCTCTCCCTTTATCCCTCACACAAACAAATGAAATAATAATGCAAAATTTCGATCAAATTTAATTTTGTACAATGGGCCGCCAATTTCAGTACAATTTGAGGCAGAATCCCGGCCCCCTGTTACATGAGTCAAACTCTTAGCAAGGATAAAAATGACTCCATTCACTTAATCTCACAATCCACCGACCACAACATGGTAATCTCATGTTTTTCCACGACCTCCCACTGACAGCAACAACGACAGCAAGAGGGAATAAATAATAGAACAGGCAGGGACATCTGATTCTAATGACATTAAAAAATAATAATAATAATAATAAATGTTTCCTACAGTTGTTTAGTTGATATTGATGCCATCAATCACGGTGACTGAGCAAACCATAATGAGTGAATTTAAAAACTGTTGGTTCACAGGGATGAGTGTAATGTGTTCAGGCAGGTTTTTCATTATGGACGAACCCCAGGAAACCCCAAACTGACCAGTTATCCATTGAAGCGAAGCGACTGCTATTGTCAGAGAGCATCTCTGTGTGGGTAATACCCAGGGAGGGGGGCGACGCCTTCCGGACGGAAATCAACGAAACGATTCCACCCCCCGCCCCCCCCCTTCCTTTCTTTTAGAAAAAGGTGGCGGGAGGGGGTTGGGGGGGGGCAGGAAATTGCGTAGTTGTAGTGGGAGGAGGGACGGGGGCAGGGGGAAGAGGGAAGAATGGAGGGAGGGGAGCTATGAATTACGCCCGACCCCCCCCCCTCCCCCCATATTCCAGAGTGAGCAAAGAATAAAATTATCCAAAATGAAAGCAGCCAAGCAGACATTCCCCGGTATCCAAATTGAAAAACCTTTCTCACATTCATTTTTGTGCATGTCGTTTAATGTTTAATTCAGCTATTCCTTTCATCTGAGGCGTCCGTATGTCGCGTTCACATGGAATCCGTTTTAGTTAATCGCGTCTAGCACACACAGTGACAGTATCAGGCACAGAATGATTCTCTCACTCTCACTGGAGAACCACTGATGACAATGCTACACAGTATGGCGAAGATAATTATAATGTCTTGTGAGATACCGATAGGGTCTTATATCCGCCAAGAAAGTTCAGAAAGAAATGTGATGTGACTAAAAAAAGGACATGCATTATTATACAGCACAGTCTGAAAATTACTAGCGGTTCATGGAAAAAAGAAAACTGGAGTTACATTCCTAGCTAACAGTTCCGAAGGCCAAGTAATGAGCAGAAAGGAAGGACAGGAGAGAGAAGTGAAAAGAGAAACAAACAGAGACACACATGTAGATAATAAATTGAACGAAAATTGACAAAGAGAGGAACTAAACAAGAAGACGGTGATAAAGAAGACGAAGAGAGATCGTTTTAAAGAACAAAAATAAAAACAACAACAACAAAAAGAGTATAGTTAGAAGAATGAAAAATGATGGAAGGAGAAAAATGATAAAAAGAGGCAAGCATGTGGAGGAAGGGAGGAAAAATGAGATACTAGTTAAAAGATTGCTATCATCATAATATGGGTAACAGTGATTTCCCATGTGAATACGGCCTGAAAGCGCGACAGCGTTCCTTCAACTCTTGACAACCATCTCGGCAGCCTTGCATGTGTGGCCACAATCATGCCCGTGCCGTGCGTAATTCAGGCATGCAGTGAGCACTTCACATGAGCATCCTAGCGTGCATGTGCTTTACCATTGTGAAACTCATCCTTCACAGAACGGGTGGAGGGGACGAGAAAAAAAAAGAGGGGGGGGGGGAGATAAGGAATGATGGGAAATATCTGGTCAAACCTTAAGAGGACAGTAGGTTAGCCTGAAATGCTCAGATGAGACCAAATAAAATAATAATAATAATAATAATAATCTAAGTTAATCTTTCGTTAATCCGCAGTTACTGGGAGACCTCTCCTGGAGAAAAAATTCTTTTGCCATCTATAAGATTTTATAATTGAAAAACATAATTAAAACTCTTGTACGCTTATAACTTATGATGGACTTACAAAATGCCGCTCACCCTCGAATCCCTTTCGAATCCCCTTCTGCGAGTTTCTTAGAACGTCGTGATACATAACACTATACCTACCACTTTCCATTTTCCATTTAGCCGTTCTTCGACCAGCTCGCTAAAGAGATCGGCATTTAGATGTAGCGGCTGACAGAATGACAAAAAAAAATGATGACGCCTACAGACAGACATACGGTGATGGAATCAAACAGTCAGTTATGCCGCACGATTATGAAATGCACTCACATACAAATCCATACATCCACACCAAGCTGTTATAATATGCACCCCCCCCCTCCACACACACACACAGGGTCATACGCTCTTATGGATGTACTCACACATAGAACCACATTCAAGATCCACCCTGACGCGATCTCTCTATTTTTCCGCCCTCCCCCTTTCTCTCGCTCACCATTCCGAGTCTCAGACTGATATTATAATCTGTCATTTTCACAAGTTTACATAATATAGAACTACGTCTAAGATCCCACACTGACACATACTTTCTGTCATTGACAAGCTTTCAAACTCACACCCTCCCATTTCCTCCAAAATAAACACTCTCGAGCGCATTCAAGAGCAAGGGCACTCATGCACGAATCTGAGCACACAGATTGAAAAAAAGAAAAGAAAAAAAATCTCACTTGACATTTTGACATGCAGGCTATTGTTTACATGGAAAACACTATCTGTAATTTTCTACGTCAATTTTGTTCTCCTTTCGCATCCGGTCTGGGAAAACTGGCAGCAGCAGAGGGCGGGGGAGGGAGGGACGGCTAGGCTAGTTAGATACACAGGGATAATATGGGTCCCTTCCTGTCTTCCGCCTTTGTTTTCCCTTCATCAAACGTTAGCCAGGAAACTGGGATCAAAATAGATCACGTTTCAAATCGTACTCATTTTTCCTCAAAAAGCTTTCAGAGGCTTTTTTATTTATTTATTTATGTTTGTTCTAATGTTTTGGCGAATAATAAACTGAAGATTATGGCTTTTCAAAAGCTCAGTTCCTAAGTGTGTGAACGGTTCGACACGGAACAAACAAATATAGGAAGCTCTCAAGACTTCGATTTCTTCAGGCTTAAACATATCGCCCTGTAGATCTTCCGAAAGCTCTCGGAAAATATAGCCTTAGTTTTCCAAAGTCACCCCAATAATGGACTCGGCTGTGGCATTTTAAACGCAGTTGCAACTTAACTGAAAAGCTTAGTGGATTTGAGCGAGTGTTGTCATAGAAGGACTAAGAGCGAAGAAGTTTAAATTTCCGAACAACCTTTTGATGACACAACCTACATAGTTGCAGTTCTATAGCCAGTTTAGCCTCTACTAGACTGTGACCCTCTCTGTTTCTTACAAGATTTCTTGCGGCCGAGGAAAACTGGAGCTCAAATTTGAAATCCAGGCATGAAATGTAAACAATGAGACACAATGGTAACATCAGAAAATGGTAATAGGGTTATGAATTTTATTCGAACCTTTAAGTTTTATATCCATTCTTTACAAGAGATGATCCATGAGAAAATTAATTCAGATCTTGAAAAAAATACCAATACAATAAATGAACAGCTGTCACGCGACCAGGTGAAATGAGTCTGATTTTTTATATATATATAAACTCTTTTCCGGACGTTATAAAGGGGACTGCATGAGTGTGTTGTACGTCTGGAAAAATATTCTGATTCCTCTGTGTCAAGACATTCACGATGAGCGTTAATTCCTTTGATGTCAGGATCAATTAACTCTAGACGACAATCTTTTTCTGACTTATTTCACCCGTTGGCACGAGAATGGACTCTTTCAGAATCTCCTGGGCATCTCGTGATGTGACCAACACTGTCTTAACACTGTCATTTGTCACCAGATAGAGACAACTTTGCTTAGATTGTGAAACATTGCGTCGTGGACGATTCGTACAACATAGCGACGGGCACAAGCCATCCAACTCCGGAATTTGGAGCATTACTTTTATGCCTCAAAAAAATAAAAAGACTCACAAACACATGATCCATCATGCCTAAAAATATCAAAGCTCTCAGACCAATAGAAATGGGTCAAATTGTCATGTGATCAAACCATCTAAGTCGTGGATCGCTCTCACCCACTGCACAGTGAACTACAAAACGTGTGTTTTAGGACTTAAATGGTCTGTGCCCGAGACCATCGATAGGTCGCTATTGTGCAACTTATAAGGGTAATAACAGTGTCAAACAAGGTAATAAGATTAATTGATGAGCTTTCTATGTGTCTCGATTGAAAAGACCAATAGTTCGTGCCTCTGCTCACGTTGCCTGTAAGCTACCGCGTGGCCACGTTAACCATGTACAAATTCCAAACGAGTCATGTTTACTTTGAGAAAAAAGAACTGACCTTGAGAAAATAAAAACGCAAAGTTTAACAAATGCTCGGATGGAGGTTTTTTTACTTGTTGTTTATGTTGGGGTTTAATGGCACATCAGCCTGATCATGGCTATATTGTGCCAAACACGGTAAGATACGTTTACAGGTCAAAAAGAAGAGAGGAAAGAAAGCGGGACAGAAGACAGGAGGAAGGAGAGAGAGAGAGAAGAGAATGTCACCCGTGGAATGTCGAAGATGCATACCATGCGAGACACCCCACCAATAGCAGGCTTTCTCTGCCTGCAGGTGGGAACAAAAAACCCTTCTTATATACCTCAGGTCCCCGCGGGAGTGATTGGATGGAGGGAACGGTTGATAGTATACTTGAAATGGTAGAAAACATGCTATTAACTTGGCCACTATTACAAAATGGATGTTAATTTGATTGGTTTAGGAACGATTTGAACATGATGTTATTTGACTTTGGACATAGCACGAGCATGAAGAAAGCAACCTATCCTTTTGCAGGTAATTGTACGTTATTAGGTCTTTAACTAAAGTGAGTTCCATGAAAAATAAAACAGAAATTTAGAGCTTCAATATTCATAAGAGCGCGGCGCCATTCATTCATTTTACAGGCATATATACCGATCCAGTAAGCAAGAAATCTACGGACCGTTGGAGTCCTGAATCTTTTCAGTCTGAGAAATGAGAAAGAAGTGAGAAATAATGTACAGTGAGGTCAGCTGGACAGAGACCTTCCTTCATGAATAATCATGAGCTATTTGTCGCGGGAGACCTTTCTTCTTGATATGAGTCTAGCGCCGAAAACGATGACCTATCACCACAAAATGGGTACATGCAAATATAGATTTCATCCTGCCATTGTCATGGTTTTGTGCTGGCGTCTCGCTAGCCAGGTCATCTATCACATGTGGAGGTGATGATGTGAGAAGATAAAGGCAAGCGAGTCCAGTGGAGCCCAATACCATCGGTCCGGTTCAGAGGTGGTTTTGATTTTCGTTCATTGACCGGGCAAGGGAGAGCTAAATGCATAAGCCTTCTACTACTTATAGTATAGATCGAATAGATGAGAATTCACGGTGCCTGCTAGTTGGTAGTGAGCGGGGCTAGTCATTATTTTGCATGATCCTATAAATAAAATCCGAAATGAGAATGGATACATAAGATGCTTCCTGCTTTGTTTCTCCTATTTGACCAATTACTTTTTTTTTTCCAGTCAGGTAGGTGACTTCCCTTTGCCGGTTATAGAACAAAAAGAAACGTACAGACAGAATAGGAAAACATCATTTTTGATCCTGTCTTTTAAACAAGTGAAGAATGTTAATAATGATAATAGTATGAAGAAATTTTTGTGATCAGGAGAAAACATTTTTAGCACAACCTTGACGTATGCTCGAAATAACAAGAGAAAACAACGTTTGTAAACACGGCTTGTGGTTATCGGCAAAAATTATAAGTAATTTGGCTAATTGGTCAAAATAGCTCAGTCAAACAAATCTATTAGCCAAAATCCACACATTTTTATTCAAACTTTTATGTCGGAGAATAAACCATCACCTGACATTTATTGTTCTTCCATATTGCTTCACTATGGTTCCCTGAAATGCACCAACGTGGCCGGCAAACGGTTCTTTCAATGTCGTTACCTAATGACTAAAGACTCTATCTATGATATTTTTCCCTCAGAGACCAGTTCACAGTTTGACAGGAGAGTTATTTAAGAGTGGAATTGATTTTTTTTTTTCACTCCTCAATATTTACAAGGCTAGTCTTGTGCTGGCTATTCCTCAATTGTCCTACCGAAAGTTTCTTGTCACCTACATAAAACACACAGATAGGATATAATCTTAGACTAATTTTAAATCCAAATTTTAAGTCGTCACTTAGTGCCGTTTGCATTTCCACTTCCTATTAAATTTATTCATGAGCTTGAACCAGTGTTAAAAGGGGAAGAAATGGAACTGATGTGAAATCCGCAAAGGATGAGGGCATCCCTAGTAGTTGTTGAATGAATAGCTGAGCTGCTGTTTGAATGAATATCGCTGTCATGGGATGCGACACAGTGAAGGGAGACGGGAAGCGTGGATAGCCGAAGTTAGACAATCAATGATCATGATTTTTGATTTTTTTGTTTCGAAACTTTTACTTTTCATAACTTTAAAGAAATCGTGGATGGTCTTCCTTCGCGAGTGATGATACAATTCTTTTACTTTGATAACCTTTCTACCTAATTCTGAGCCATGGACGTTCAACCTTAGGTAGAAGTGTCAAGAGGCGGTCTGTTGATTGAGTCTTTACATTTTTATTTAATAAATCATAGTTATCAGTTTGATTACTTCTTCTTTTTTTTTTTTTTTTTGACGGTTATGGGGGATGTCTCATCACACATTAATGCCCACATTGCGAAGGTATAAGTTTTCAAATCCACATAAAATTCATCAGATTTTCTGTAACTTTAGTAAAAGGTTTAAATCTGTACGCTGAATTGTTTAAACATCAAAAGAAGATGCGGGGGGAGGGGGGGGAATGAAGTGGGGGATGTGGATGAAGGAAAATGACATTGACTGCTGTGGTTGCTGCAGGCGGAGTGAATGGTCGTGTAGTTATGGGATTGACAGTCAGTGTGGATGTGAAGACAACAGTGAAAGAAAAGAGGAAGTGAGGGTGGCCAAAGCTAGACAATCAACTATCAGGACACGGCGGCCATAATTTAATTTCCCGACACGCCTCCAAGCCCTGAGTGACATCCGGCTAAAAATGTCCTCTATATGCAAGGTCACGGCCTTGAAACAATGACCAATTAACTGCGAGCATTCTCGGCAGCGCGAGCTAAGCACGAGCGCCAAATTGGAAAGTTGCTTTCAAATACTGCTGTCGGCTGACCGTTGATTCTATTTCCTTCTTTCTTTCTTCCGCTGGCTTTCTATTTTTATTTTGTTTTTCCTCCCATCGGGTTGTTTTTGTTCTCTTCGCCCAATCTGCCTAGAAATTCAACTCGATGGATGAAAAAATCGATAAACTGAGCGCATTGCCTTCTTTCACTTTCCTGAGACGGCAAGAAATGGCGTAATGGTGGCACTAGAGAGAGTTACATTTGTTACAAACAAAATAAAAGTGTAGGCAGATAGCCGGTGTGCTCGTGTAATTTGGTCTGTCTGTCCAACTTGCTTTCTGTCTACCTGTCTGCTTGTCTGTATTGTGACAGTGTGTGTTTGTCTGTTTCGAACTTCAATGTATTTAACTCAGTCGTCCCTTTCTAACTTCCCCCCTCCCTCTCTCTCTCTCTCTCTCTATCTATCTCTCTCTCTCTCTCTCTCTCTCTTTCACTTCACCGGCCCTTCTTTCTTCCTCTAGCCCACCCTCAGTCTTTTTTTCCGCGTATGATCGTTTTCCCCAGTGGTCTGTATGCCCTTCCTAGCAGCCTCTATCACATACTATTTTTTTTTCTCTATCTATTACATTGCATCACCTCTTCCCTCTCGGGGACCCGGGATTTATAAGTAGGTTCTCTGCTTCCACCTGCAGGCGGTGCAAGTCCGCCATCGGTGGGGTGTCTCCCATGGAGTGCCATCCTCGACATTCCAGCGGAGAGACCTCTTCTCTCTCTTTCTCCTTGATCTTGTCTTCTGTCCAGCTTTCTGTTCTCACTTCCTCTTGACGTGCAAACGTATCTTACCGTGTTTGACACAGTAGGCCTATAGCCGTAATCGTGCTGATGTGTCGTTTAACCCCAACACAACAACAACAACAGCATCACCTCCATCTCCTTCTGTCCGTGACCCGATGACTCTATACATTATTTATCTCTGAACTAGAAAAATCCGTGTCCCCAATGCACACCATTCTTTTTTCACTTCTCACTCTAAGAAGGAAAACACAACACCCAAGGACAGCTGCGCTGAAATAGTTTTGTTGTTTCTTACATTCAGGCCTATGCGTCTTTAACCTTCTCCAGGATGCGCCTGCTCATTGTATCTCAGAAGATTGCTGTTGTTGTTGTTGTTTTTGGCATCATTATTTTCTCCTCTTTATCCATCATCTTTATCTCTTTTTTGCTCTCTGGCTTAGTTTATTTTATGCACACACGGACACATCTATCTATCTATCTATCTATCTATCTATCTATCTATCTATCTATCTATCTATCTATCTATCTATCTATCT
>JBCAUA010807521.1:0-14677 GCA_038406235.1 Peronia verruculata
CCCCCCCCCCCCCCCCCCCCCCCCCCCCCCCCCCCCCCCCCCCCCCCCCCCTCCCCCCCCCCCCCCCCCCCACACAAGGAGAACGCGGGGACTATGTCGGGATCTATGTAGACACTTCCATTGTACTAATTCCTTCAATTTCAGTATCTTTTACAATTACAACCTTCATGAATTGTATTTGTTAAAGAGATTATACCTATTTTTGAAATAGATCAAAAAGCAAATGATTTTGTAGAACTTGGCCTTTATTCCTCTTCAAATTTTCTTAGTTTCAGAAATAATTTAAATGCTGTTAGGTTACATTTTATCTATGCCTTTCAATCACTAGAGGACATCCATTTCATAGAATGCTGTTTGTTGATGTCTGCTTTTTTGTTTTCTTTTATTTTTCAAATACAGCAGAAGAAAATGAGTCTGCAGGCCAGGAGGCAGGGAGCGGTCAGGTTGAAAAGGTAGGACGTGGGCACAATGGAAACGTTTGCAGCACTGTATTCTGTCTTGGTTTTTCAGAACTTTTCTACTGAAGAATCTGAATCTATATCATTTTATTAGAATCTTTATAATAGTAAGGACCTGTTTTTTCCATCATTTAAATTTGTAGTTTTCATACCCCTTCTGAAGATCCAGAAAGTTGTGGGTGTGTATTTTTTTTTTTTAATAGTGCAATGGCTGAGTAAATGGTGCAACTTTCGGATTTGAGACAATAATTTTTCTGGTGTTGTTTCATGGTATGTTATTTAATTTGGCTCTTTGATTCACTCATCTGCTCTTCTTTCATGAAAGCATACCAGTGATGATGGTGATGTTTAGTCCACTTCAGAGATTTTAGGAATAGAAGTGTAAAAATTGTTCTTGATATCAATAACACGATATAAATAACCTGTCTGTTCCTATTTTGCTTCTCAGCATTCCACAAAAATTCATGAAGATTTTGACTCATCAGATGACAATCTACCAGAGTAAGTGTTAATTGCTTTCTCTTCTTACAACACAGAATTTACATTTGCTTTTGTGCTGTTTCGCATCCTTTCTCATTTATTTATTTTTTTTCGTTGTGTTTGCTCAGAATTTAGTGTTTTTCAAGGATTTGTTGATTGTGTGGTACTATAGTCTCATTTAACTCTTGGTCTCCAGATCCTAAATCCCAGTTTGGACGCAACCTAAATAGGATTTTATTGTTGAGCATACCCTCTGCTATTTAAATCATTATTAAATTTCAGTTTTGGCTAAAAATTTGGAGTATTTATACATGAAAATGTTGGAAAATGATTGTATGATTAGATTACATTCACAGAAATAGAGTATTTATAAGATTACAGGCAGTGAGGCACATTGATGGGACTCTCAGGAGGTAGAAAATATTTTTTTTAAAAAGCATAGCACAATTTCTGTACTCATTGAGGTCCATCTTGACCATTAATAATCATGTCCGCTCCAATATACTCAAGAATTGCAGATAAATCAATGCTAATGAAATATATATGTCCCAGTTGTCACTGATATGATTATAACAAATATTTTTAATGGATGTAGAAGGTCCAACTATAGGACCTATACTCTCTGCACCACAATCACTGCAAGAAGTTGATCTAGATCTAGAGCTTCCACCTTCAGAATCGGAGTGTGATTCATTGAAACTGTCATAATTAAGATCCACATCCTTGTTTTCATTTTTCTGCATAACAGTACTTTCCAGTGTCAGCTTGGCTTTGCTCAGAACTCATACGATGGGGCCTAGAAGAGGCCGGGGTTGTCCCCATTTCCAATGCTTACATTCAGGTTCAGAAGAGTGATCTTTTTACTTAAATAAAAACCCACTGATTTTTAGCCCTAAATTCACAAACACACTTCAGATTTCCCTCATGGAAGTGATCCTACATTTTACAGTAACTAAGGTACACCGAAAACCATTCTCTTCTCATGTAAAGGAAATAAACCTACCAGGCTGTGATATCGGCAGCGCGTCCTCATGGGCCAGAATCTTATATCGGCAGCTCAGAGACAGAGAGTTATGGTCATGTAGTTTTGGTTTGGGTAACTGATTGTTGCTCTTGAAAATTGTGTTGTAATTGATCCCAAAAGGAATGCAATTTTTGAAAGCTTTTGTTTTGACATATGCACACACTTATAGTAAATGGTGCATATTACAGGGGCATTTCACCTATTAAGACACCCCGTCTTGATATGACTAAGAGACCTCGGTCATCTACAACCCAGAAGAAAGCACAAAGGCGCAGCTTCACCCAGATGTCATCAAAGTAAGTTTTGTCCTTATGTTATTGTCCATTTTAATGTCTAGATCATTGAAATATGACACAATATTCTACACAAGTGATTACTGTATGCTGTTGTAAATCTGTGCTGCTATATTTGATATATAAGTAACATTGGATAAAGCTGTGCCAATCATGTAGTTGGAACTGATTTTTGTAGAATAATCAGTATGTCAGTGGGTGAATTGAGAAATCAGTCATGCCATTTTGAGGTTGATTGTGCAAAGAAAATGAAATGCCAATTTTTGAATGCGCAGTACACCTTTCCATAATTTTCAACAACATAATATGGTTGGTGTATGCAGTTTGACACTAAATGACATTGGTACAGTTAGTTTTTCATATTCATTCTCTCACTGATAATAGGCCTGTGTCATGGACTTATGAATGGTTAACCAGTGACTTGTTGGTCATGATCAGCCATGAAGTGAGGTTAAAGCAGTTATCAGATAGCTACTCCGTCCATCAGCGACATGCGTTCATCCCAATGTCACCCTTCTCATCCCCCTCCCTCTGCATATGAGCTTTTTTTCTTGTTTTCTTATTTAAAAAAAAGGGGGGGGGGGGGGGACTCAGCGGTGAGCTTTACTCAGTATTTAACCCTAGAAGTGCCAAAAGGGTGATACGTGATCAGTCATGAAGTGAGGGAGTCACCCTTCCCATCCCCCTCCCCGTCCCTAATATGCTCATATCAGTTTTTTCAGTTTAAAAAAAAAAAAAAACTCCACTGATCAGCGAAGAGCTGAGTTGTATTTACTCTTTAACCCTAGTGGTGTCAAGGGGATGATCTGCAGAACCTTTTGTATACTTTGGAATTAAGTTTTAGACAGCTACAAAACAACAGCACAATTTTCATTTCACACTTGTATTGACATTTTTAGTCTCACTATTATTTCTTGAACATGAATCCATATCATAGTGGAAATGGTCCATTTTCTTTCTTCTAGCGCTTTTATGGTTACGGCCATTAAGTGGCCAACTTCGAGGTGCCCGGGTGAAATTTTGTTTTACATGCTTCTATCAACTGCTTCTATAAATAAATACCTGAAATAGACCAAAGTGCATTTCCAAATTCGCATGGTGTCTAGGCAAAAAAAAAAAAAAAATGAGCAAAAGTCATATGAAACAGGCTATTGTAATTTTCCCCCTATCCCCACCCAGCCCACAGCTCTACTGCTGGTGTTAAAATTTGACATGTGGAATGTCTTTCTAAAAGAAGTAACTGGTAAGGTGATCACCAGTTTATTGATCAGATTAAAATCTTAATTAATTAGGGTTATAAGGTAATATTGATATTAAACTGCACTAGAATTCGACACCAGATCGATCTGCAAAGTCAGATTTGTTAAATATTGAGTTTCACACCCCATGACTTTCTTGATCCAAGTTCCCGGCCAAAGGTCAAGGGAGGGGAACTCGGGTGGAGTGGCTTTTTTTTTTTTTTTTTCTTTGGTTCCAATAGACCAAGGTCAAGGCCATAACCATAACTGGTGTGATGTCACCCATGGCAAAGAGGAAACTATTTAACCAACATAATAACCAGTGACTGATAGTCATGGAGTTGGTTAACCGCGCTGATTACGAACATTGCCGATCATGCACAGGCCTAGCTGTTATTACTCTTTAGATCTCTCAGGATACTAGGCTTCAGTCATGTTTTCTCCATTTCACATATACAGTCGACTATGGATGATATTGGTGGGGAATTTAAAAGAATGATTGTTGATGTCGGTGCGAGAGTAAAATAAAGATCTATTCATCTGTGATTATAGAAATACAACAAAAAATCACATAATTGGGATGACCTATTATCGCCATTGTAATCGTTACTTCAGCTTATACATTCTATCATTCATTGTCAAACTTGACCCCATGCATTCATTTTCAGTGAGATGTACCTAGCCTATGGTGGAATGATAACATCAGTCATTGGTTGGTCATATAAATTTCACACTGTCAGCGAACAAGAGTATTGCACCCTTCCTGTCCACCTGGCAGACAGACTCATCAATGTTTATCATCTTGAAAAGGATTTTGTATGTAGTATAATATATGTTTTATAACATCATGAAGCAGTAAGAGGAGTGTTGTAGGGAGATGAATTGGCGTGTGGTGATCACGTTCCTTTAAATGTTAGCAGGCAAGGTTGGAAGTGGTGGCTTTGTTAGGTTACATGACAGTGGGGAACATATATGGCCAACTGACATGTTTTATCATGAAATAGAAAAGTGCTGGGATCTATTCTATAAAAGAAAAATTGATTCATCTGAAGTTTGACATCCAGGTTCTTCTCACATGAAATGGACTCATTTCCTCATTTACGTTATACTACATCAACGTTTGCATTTGACTCTTTCATCAGGTTAGTGGCTCCCAGACCGATTCAGAAGAAAGCCAGGAAAGGGGATAAACAACCAGCAAAGAGAGCCCAGAAGCTACCAAATACGGCTATGGCGCGAAGCTCTGTCAAATTCTTTGCACAAAGACACACAGCAATGAAATTGTCTAAAGATGCCATTGAAGAGATAGAAAAAGTGTAAGTTTATATATCCCTTCCTTGGGCAAAGTGTCCAAGCAGTATTATGAAAATCCTTTTTCATGAATCATGTCTTAACTTACACACGACCTCTTCACATGATTAGACTAGCTTTATATGAAAAACTCACCTTGTTGTCTTCATACATTTTCTGCTGTGACAGAAGATGATGCACATGATACCAATCATCATTGCCTACATTTTGGATCCATGGAAATGGAAGGTTTATCCATGACTAATATCTCCCCAAAATTTGAGAAAGGATGTCTATGAGGGATGTAAGACTCATACAGTGTAATTTAATGTTAATAAAAAATTCAGCACCCGTCTTTTTGTTTTTTAAACTTTTTTGTTATGATTTTTGGCCCTTAAACAGATCGTCGGTAGATCTTTCATGAATGCAGACTAGATGATAGGTTACAGGGATTACTGCTGATACAAGTGTAAGTCATTCCTAACGGCCGTATGAAACACGAGACAGTTCGCTTCACAAGATTTAGACAGTCTTTTGTGACACACGGATGAGGCAATTTTTCCTCCCCCACCATTATCGACTCATCTGAATGCCACTCTATTTACAAAGTCTTGTTCAAACAAGTTTTTTTTTTAAGTTATGTTTTCTTTTCTTTGTCTTTTTTTTTTTTTAAATGTATCTCATCTGGTTAATTTAATTTATAAGTTTGATTAATGCCTATAGCTTTTCAGAACATGCTATAAGTGCAGACAAATGTTCCTTTTTTTTCTTTTTTACTCTTTCAAATTCGATTATATGGGAGGTTTATGAAATATTTTGCAAAGGTGAA
Source organism: Peronia verruculata (assembly GCA_038406235.1). Classification (NCBI taxonomy): domain Eukaryota; kingdom Metazoa; phylum Mollusca; class Gastropoda; order Systellommatophora; family Onchidiidae; genus Peronia; species Peronia verruculata. The sequence goes on from JBCAUA010807521.1 coordinate 5,613, forward strand.
TCAAAACAAGTAACTCACTGCCTTAAGTTATTTTGAGGGATTTTTTCATTTTTGGCAGTTATTATAAACATCCATACCATTGTGACTGGGCTCAAACACCAGTAAATAACATTTCACATGCAGCTAAAAGCTTTCCTGTTGGCTTTAATGACAAAACCAGAGAGTTTGTTAGAACAGTGATTAAAGACTTTATTTCAAAATAACAGTGGAATGTACAGGATAAAAAGAAACAAAGACGGCCAGGATTGGTCATCATGAACACATGCTAATTCAATAATAAACTAAACAACTAAAGAAACACTGACAATAAGTTACCAAAAAAAAAAAAAAGAGAGAGAAAAAAAAATTGAAAAGAAAAGAAAAAAGAGTAAGAAAAGAAAATAGTCGTAAGAGAATGTCAGGTATTTATTGTTTGAAGACTGTTGTGAAGTGGACCACGCTGATGTCATAAAAATCAGATTTTGCCTAGCCACTAAACCTGATCAAGCAATCAACAGTATTAGCATTAATGTTGCTGTGTTAAGCTACTCTGAAACATGGCCCTACTATAGTCCCCGCTAACATTGCAAACCATCTAACTATCTGATCATGGCATAAAGTGAGTCTGTGACTGACCAGAATGTTGCACATCTGTATCGTGCACAGGTAAACTGTGTAAGTGGTCAACAGAAGGGTGAGCGCAAACCATGTGTCTGCATTTCAAAGTCATCAAAATGCCTCCATCAAATTTTATTTATTATCACTGTCTGTGAGATACACATATTTTTTACCCGAAAATGAAAGAAGAAGTTTCTGGACAACTTGTGGTGAACACAAAACAGTTTTTTTCTTCTGTAAAGTTGCCCATTTCATAGTTACACAGTTTGCCCCCAGCAGTGACAGTATGTAGTCAGTGTATGTATTTTTATGCCCTTCACTGATCATTTACTATGTATTTTTCTGTCATTTTATAGGTCTGAGATTTTCTGGGATGACAGTTTCAAAGCTTTGGAGGCTTATGCCCAGCATGGTGGAAGAAAAATTGTGAATGAGCAAGATGTGATTTTGCTCATGAAGACGTAAGTGTGCATTTAGTCCAAGATTTACATTATGTGCAGTGTGTTCCATTTGAAAAAAGCATCACATATGAAAACAGACCAGCTTTTTATGAAGGCTGTTATGTGAAATGTCTTAAAATATAGGCCTACATTGACTTTGGAATGTGTTGATCAATATGTGGACCTACTACACCTGAAAACTTTTTTGTTTTGTTTTTTTGCCTTTGACTTTATGTCATTTTACTGTGCGCATGTATATCCGACATGTTTGTGTTATTCAGAGTATGTCCTTGGAAACTTGCCAGCTTGTCTGATTGCCATGGAAATGGCCGCCATCTAAGTTGGAGTTTGCCCCTTTTTTTTTTTTTTTTTTAAAGATTCTGTCTTCTCTTTTACTACTACGGTACCAGACCAAATCGTTTGAAACTTTTCATGTCATTTTTAACATCTAATGTCTAAAAAATGACAAAGGATGTAGTTTTTTTTTTTTTTTTCATGGTTGATTTTTTAATTTAGTTTTTTTAAAATTCCATTAATGGAAAATGTACAAAATTGACATTTTTCTTTGTTAAAAAAATTGTTCTATAAAAAGTGAAAAAGATACAGAAAAACACTTGTCATTTTATATATTATGTCAAGCAAAAGATGTGTATGAAATATAATAAAACAATGTTCGTAGTTTTGGAGGAGATAAAATTTTAAGACAAAAGCTTTAAGAAAAATGAAAAAAAAAAAAAATCTTCCGATTATAGAACACATTGAAAAAACTTTACAATTTGGCGGAGATGACAACAGAATAGCCATAGACCATGAAATATGAAGCTCTCTCTCTCTCTATGTCCCCCGAGGATTATGTTCTTGGGTCTCAAATGTGGCTTTGGTGTCTATATTTGCATCGAGCAATGAGAACTAATCTTGTCTTTCTTTAGTGAGGTTGTCATCACAGTCAAACGTTTTATGTGAATAAGGGACATGAGATAGGGAAATGATGGTTGATGTGTAACCAGTCTTGCATTTCTTTAGCGAGGTTATCATCACACACACAGTCAAACATTTTTTCTTCCAAGATGGCATTTCAGGGACCCAGACAGATGATAATGTGATGTCGGGAATATGGAATGGGTGTGGTAAATCTCCTATCCATAGCTATGGAGTCAGTTTCTTATCAATAGTCAGTGTGGCATGCTGAAGAATGATGCCGGCCACCCCTGAATTGATGGTTTAAGACATTTTTTCAAACTCACAGTGGTCTCTGTCTAAGAACCCACAGCTAAGAGCCCAGTCTGCTAAAGAACCTCTGCTGGGAAACAGAATTCTTTCTCTATAATTTACCCCTCTAAGATTGTAAGAACCTGAGAACCTGCTCCCGGACTAAAAAATGCGCCTGGGAGCCTGGGGTCTTGACCCACAAGTACTTATGTTGTAATTTCACTTCACACCATCCACTCAAGAGCAATAAACAGTGCTAGATGTGCAGTAAAATGGAGACAGTGGTGGAAGAAACAAGCAGACAAAGGAGTGGAAGTGATGACTGATTGATGTATGATTGTATAATTAAGTCACATTGTGGACTAACCCATAAGCATTTCTTTGTTTGACAACACATGCGATAGCACTTGTGATTGACTCAGTGCATAAGGAGAAGCAAGTTTAGCCTCCTGACTGGTCATTGCTACTTTGGTTGGCCTACCACTTGACTCATTCGTGCAATTATCCGTAGGGCAGCATGGCAGTACCACGTTTTCAACAATGATACTGTTGTGTGAAAACTCACTTGACATTAAAAAAAAAATCAAATGCTGGACAGTATTGATGTAATTATATGCTAAGAAAAATCAGAAATTGTTAGATCTAATGGCAACACACATACAGGAAAGAAGGGCTGTACTTATTTGCATAGATAAATCTTTAACTAATGGTAACGATCAACTAATCATAGTAGTGAAGACAGTCTGTGGTCAGGCAGGTTACAAAACTTTTCAATCCACCTAAGAACCCATCTGCCAAAGAGCCAGCTTTTTTTTTTTTTTATCTCTCAGGGACCAGGCTCTTAGATGGAGGCCGCTGTATTAAAATTTTCACTTTACATTAAATGTGCATAGCAGTGACACACTGTTTAAAGGCAATAAAAAATGGTCACTGATGAAATATTCCATCAAAATTTTCAGAATATTTTTTGTGTCAGGACCTACTTGGATCAGAATTGATGTCTTGTCATGCTCACATATATATTTCGTTTTTCAACCTCCAGTGGGAGGCTATCTCAAAATGCTCACATAGTTAGGTTTATTTGATAAAAAAATTGTCTCAACAAGCAAACAGTTGCGATTTTAAATTTATACTGCTTAAAAGGAAGAGACAGTGAGTTCTTAATCATGCCTTCGATAAATATTATAATGCTTTCAATACTTTCATTAAAAAAAAGTGGTAGCAAAATGAAGACAATCATTCTGCCGGCACAGCATTAAAAAAAAAATTGAGTGATCTCTAATTTTGGCCCGATGATAGTATATTAATGGACAATCTTGGTCAGGGCTGCGTGAAGCAAAATCTGTCAAGTAGAAACCTTATCATGAGAATCAGAACAGTCAGAAATAAAACACACAATTTATACATAGCTGAGCATCAAAATTTTTTTTTTTTTTTTTTAATTAATTAAATGGCTTTTTAGGAGTAATGTGTGGAAAATGGTCACATATCAGCTTACTGTCTGACACTGCAGGCAACTGGTTTCAACTGCGCCATGCAAAAATGTTTTGATGTCTCGTGGCCTAAGTACAGCTTAGTAAAGCTGTGATGTAGACAAATAATACTGTGGCCAAAGCAGCATCTAGGCATACTTTTTTTTTTCTTTTTCAAACCTAGCCGTAGGAGAACTGGTGTAATATCTAATGACTCCTTTTCCAGATCAGACGATGTTCATGGGGGAATGGTTTGTTTTTGATTTAGCCAAACAGGCCTACCTTTTTTTTTTCCTGTATTTTGTTGTCTTATTTTGTTTTGTTACTTTTCAAGACTTTTAACTCCAAATATTGGTAGTAATTTGTTAGGAAATGCTTTGTAATAAAAAAAAAAAAAAGAGATTGGAGCTCATTGTATTTTTCCACTATAGAATTGTTAGAGTTTGAGGTGGAAAAGAGAATTTAACACCTAGGAGATAACATGTTCTGTTGGGCAGAAACTCCACACAATTAGAAACATTTAATATTATTTCATTATTTATTACACACATAAGGAGTTTTCATGATGGATTGTGTCCAAAAAGAAAATTAAAAAAAAAAAAAAAAAGGAGAAAGAAAGATTATAGATATTGTATGTTTCATTAGAAAAATGTAAATTTATATTTGTTTTATTAGTAATAGTAGTAGTAGAACAGTTTACAATGTTTAGTTGTCAGTGGTCAGTTTGTACATGTATCTGTATTTCTTTATTTTTTTAGGCAACGAATGATCCAAGGCACAGTGGACTTGCACGACAAGATAAGAGAACTTTTGCCCATGGAATTAAGAGCTGAACTTATTCCTACAGCTAAACCATAGATGTTTGTCTCATTTTTGAAACTTGTTTTATGCTACATTTGCCTTCATTTCCAAGTTCCAATTACCAGGTATCACATGAAAAAATAAGTATTGATACTTTACATGGCGGTTTGACTTACAGATAAAAGGACAAAGTATGGTTAGATGAAAAAACAAGACAAATAAATAAACCCATTTTTAAAAGCCATCCTCTCTCCTGAGAGGTTATATTATGTAAAAATTTAAGGTAAAGAATACATAGTTCACACCTTCGTGAAACTACATGTACATACATGCTCTTTTATCTTCATTAAATGCAGTGTTATTTTTTATTTGTTTGTTTGTTTTTTTTTGGTGTTTAAATTGAGAAAGCTGAAAAAGAGAATGTGACAGTCCAAATTTATGATTATTTGATTAATGTTGCAGAGAATAATACTCATTTATTGCACAATTATTTTTTTCGGAACCAAATACTGTACATTAAAAAAGAAAAAAAATTTTTTTTCATTATTTTTCATAGCCAGTCATTAGTACACTTTCTATGTAATGTAGGATTTTTGTCATTTAAGAAATTTTAGATGAAATCCTTGTTCACAGTATGGAGAATTATGTATTTTTTTTTATACAGTACATATGTGTAATTTTTCAAACTTGAGAGATTGCGTCTTTTGATAAAACTGTAACGATATTTTTCAAAAATCCTTTTAGCAAGAGATTTTTGTCATACTTCTGAGTACCGTTACTGTTTCAATGCTGTACTTGATAATAGGCTGCAATTTTTTTTATTTTTGTTGTTGTTATTGTGATGATTGTTGTTGTTATTAATTTACACAACACTAGAAATAACATTTTTTTTTTTTTTTTTGCAAATACATCCATTTATTTTGTTTTTTCAGAATATCAATCTGAGACACTTCACAAAATAATACAAATATTATACAGCCTAACGCTTACATGAAAGTTGTGACCTTTATAGGATATTCCAGTTTGAAAAAAACATGTATATTGCATGATTCTCATTTAAAATGTCAGTACTTGATTTTATTTTCAATTTTGATATACATGTATATGCAGCAGACCATTCCGCTAGTGTCAAGTATCACCACTTCACCATGAGCATGAAAACAGCTCTTGTTCAATTTTGTTCTATTGTTTTTGTAAATACATGTAGTTCATTTTCAGATCATACTGTTCAGTGTCTTGCAATATTTTAGAGCACAAGTAACAGTTCTATGGTATTTTAATGTCAAAGTTTTTTCATTCTTAGAAGACTGAAGCTGTTAATAAAATATGGCTGAATAATGAAGCATTTACTGTGTAGTGTCAGAATTGTTTCGTGCTGATGTTGGGAGTAAAGAGAACAAGTACAAGCTGAAATATGAGGTGCAATACAGGCCAATTTCATTTGATATTTAAACCATAGCCTTAACCATGTTATTCCGTGTAGTTTGCAAATGACAGATGTGTATCACCCATCTCCTAATCTCAGACAGAAGTTATGTAGTTGGTGTGATGAAATTTCAATATTCATGTACACTCTAAAACGGTTAATACGAAATTCACCTAGAATAGCAAATGTTTTATTCTATCACCATTTTGCAATAACTGAAAAAGACCGTTCTGAAACACTGAATGCAACCGTTGGCAACAGTTTCAATCATAGACATAATTTTGCATATATATTATATAAATAGTCTGTCTATAGTTCATTTATGTTATTATTTCCCCTGAAAGAGTTCACCATTAGACAGTTAGGAAAAGTCACATATACATTCGGTTTCGTCTGTCAACTCCCTCCAGATGGTGATCTCGTCGATTACAGATTGCAATTTGTTTCATTAGATGTGTACTTTCTTCAGATGTCTGATATTTTCATTAAACATCAACTTCATAAATCAATGTTCTTTTGAACTGCAGCAATAAATCTGTTCTCTTATTATGCTTTGACATGTTTAGTTACGGTGAATTTATTACCTATACCGTACTAGGTCTAGCTCTAAACTGGACTTAACATGGTAGGTACCACAAATAAAAAAATCAAACTGCTAGATTGCATTTTTTTTCCATTTCAGCATGTAGATCTTGTTCTCCTGAGCATTTGATACCAAATTTTGGCATATATCTTGATCTCCAAAGAAGTTATGGTCATTTGAGTTTGGAAAAAATTATCACAATTTTCAGGAAGTGAAAAACTCCAACTTTCAAGTGTCCTATCACAATGAAACTTACACTCAGAATCACAAAAACTTGTAAACACTGCCAGTTTTTTTTTTTTTCAGTGGTGTCAGGTTTTTACTGGATTGTAATTTATTTTACCAAAAATGGCAAAAAACAACAGGGGAGGTAAAAATATGAATTTTCCAGAAACTGTGAAAGACCACTGCAAATTATCAAATAGATGTACATGGATAATTTAAGCATCATTATCATGCATTTCAAGATCTATTCATATAATTGTATACTACAATGAAACATCTATCTGGCTGACTTCTTTAACTATTATGAGAGCATTTCAACCATTCTTTCAACATTTCATAATTTTTATTAATTTGAGGACAGCCTCACTCAAGCTTAAGACACAAGCATCAATTGCACAGACTTCAAACTACATATATTCAGCTTATGATTCATTGTGCAGTACAAACAAGCCAATAGCAAGCCATCTCAATTTCACACCCACTTGGGCATGAGAAAATAACAAATTTCTCATTTATGAAATATTTGCTATTAACACCACAAACCACTTCATCAAAAAAAAATTAATCTTGAAATAATGTGAGGAACACCCTACATCCAATGTAAGCTACTTAACATGGTAGGTATCACAAATAAAAAAAATCAAACTGCTAGACTGCATTTTTTTCCATTTCAGCATGTAGATTTTGTTCTCCTGAGCATTTGATATCAAATTTTGGCATACATCTTGATCTCCAAAGAAGTTATGGTCATTTGAGTTTTGAAAAATTTGTCACAATTTTCAGAAGGTGAAAAACTCCAACTTTCAAGTGTCCTATCACATTCTACAATAGTTTCAAGTCACTAACAATAGTAACATATACATGAATCAAATATGAAGGTTTACTTACTTGCAGTAGTTTATTCATTATGATGGGGTAGTAGGCTCTCTGTTCCCACCCGCAGGCAGTGTAACCCCGCCATCGGTGGGATGTCTCCCATGGAGTGCCACCCTCGACACTCCATGGGAGACATCTCTTCTCTCGCCTTGCTCCTGTCTTCTGTCCTGCTATCTTTCCTTTTCTCTTTCTTGACGTGTAAACGTATATTACCGTGTTTGACACAATATAGCCGTAATCGTGCTGATGTCGTTAAACCCCAACACAACACAACAACACAACCATACAATGAATTTTTGTATTTTTAAAGAAAATTGGATGAGGTTTACTGTGGTATGACTTTTATCATTTGGGGTTGAATTTAAGAGAAAAAAAAAAAACGAAATTGTTAATTTTGAAGGTGTTACAACAGGGAAATCTTACTACTGTTGGTACAAAAATGGACAGTGTTCATTTTTCTGTGTAATTATCCACGTTTCTGGGCCATACTACGCTTGACTGGGATTCAGAGATGTTTGTGAAGAGGGTGGCGGTTGGCCCAGTCAAAAGTGCCTCCAGTGAGGCAGCATTTCTGGGCAGTTTCAGGTACCCACTTTTCAATTTGAAGCCATTCTCAAAAGGTCAACCATAACTGCACTCCCCTCACTTCAGGCCCCTCACTTCAGGTTCACAAAAAGAAAGGAAAACACTATAAGTTTCATTTTTGCATGTCCTAAACATGCACTGAAGAGACAGAATAAACAAATCTACATGCATAAAGATTACTTGGATTGACAAAGACATACAAGTGTGCCTTAATTTTTAACCTCATTTTGTCACTTCTTCTGAGGGCTTCTCTTGATGCAAAGGCAAAATAATTGACATAAAATCCTGGTTTGCTACATTAGATGATGGCCCAATATTTCTTTGCCTCAAATGCTGTCTGGGTTTAGTGTTTGAGGGTCCATCACTTTGGTGTTCTTAGACAAACTTTTTTCGTCATTCATGAGTAGATCTCTGACTCTGAGTGATAGATTTTATACAAGAAACCATTTTCTGGTCATGAGATATTGTAGGACTGGGCTTTATAACCATGGGCTCTTAAATATAGATATTAGCAGTGAAAAAAACACCCAACAAGCCAAATAACAGGACCAGTTTTCAAGAATATGAATTTTTGTCATGTTCTATATCTAAGAAACAGCCCTATGGACATCCATGTTTTTATTTCTGTTGTTATCGGACAATCAGCAAAGCAAAAACGGGCTAGTGGGTCAAGAACTTATATTTCGTCATCATTTTGACACGTGTTTGAGTTGAGTTGAGTTGAGTTGAGGTTTAACGGCACATCAGCACGATAACGGCTATATTGTGCCTAATACGGTGAGTACATTAACACGGTAATAATGAACAATATGTTTTATGAGTTATAAAAAGATAAGGAATTATATATAAAA
>JBCAUA010807632.1:0-14677 GCA_038406235.1 Peronia verruculata
AAATTGCCTTTCCCAAGGACAAAATGTCGGGACCAGTCAGGATTCGAACCCGGAACTTCAGATCCCGAGTCCGACGGTCTAACCTCTAGTCCACGACACCACACCTGGCTTTTGTATGTTGCCTCTCTACCATATGTGGAAACAAGTTCTTCGTGGATTTCGATATAATTTTTTTCTCTTTGCATTACAAACATTGCACAATCCTCTTCACCTCTATCACTGACCATTCAGCCGTGGGGGTATAAATGTTAAATTTAACATAATGGTAGAATGCCTTCATCACTGACGCTGATATTTGGCCTCAAGAAAGGGCTTTACGTTTCCTATTACACACCCTTTTACAGATCTTCAGGTTACTGGTTAGTCTAAAAGTTATGGGAATTTTCTTTTTACTTCCCGGACACCCCTCGTATTATAATCTCTTATTTATGATTTCAAACTTTTGGACAATTCGACTTATTATCTATTGATAAACACCCGCACGCCAACAGCTAATGTCTCTTTCAAGATGTCTTTAACGATTTTCCTGGAAAGAGAACTTTCTTGGGCGGGGTGATTTACAAGTACATGTGTATTCTAATATCTGTTGAATCAAAGATCAAATTTTGTTGACAATTATTTGTCTTTCAAACTTTTGAATGGGCCTTTGAGTCGATAATTTTTGTTATTTTTTTAATGTGTGGGTGTTTGGCACAGAGCAATTATAACGGCCTTGCCGTAAAACAGCCGCGTAGCAGTTAAGACCTCGGGGATTTGCTTATGTTTATTTTTTAGATTGTAATCAGATAAATAAATCGACACTAGAGAGTACAAACAGGTAAACAGGTGATTTCTTGGAAAGACAATTTAATTTATAGTTATAGCTTTAGATCACTAGTTCGAGTAATCGATCAAATGATAGGCCTTCATATGTGGACAGAATAGACAGAAGGAAAGGAAGGGAAAGAAAGAATGAAGAAAGAAAGGAAGGAAGGACGAGAGGAAAGAGAAGGGAGGAGAAGGACAAAAGGAAGAAAGGAAAGTAGGAGTGAAGGAAGGAAGCGAGGAAGGAAGAAAGAAGGATGGAAAGAAAAAAGGAATCAGAGAAGGAAGGTCTATAACGGAAGGAAGGTCTATAACGGAAGGAAGGAAGGAGGGGAAGAGGAGATGGCGAAAGGAAGGGGGAAATAAAGGAAAAAATAATGAAGACAGGAAAGACGAAAGAGAAAAGAGAAGTACAGAAGAGAAGAAGAAAGGAGGAAGAAGTAAGTAAGAAAAGATACAGAAAGACAATCTTCCAGACAATGATATCCAGTCTATGTAGACCAAGATTTTAATGTCTCATACCATATTGACTTATAGATATTGACAAATCTCCCCTCCCCCCCCCCCTCCCCCCGCCTGCCTCTCCCTGTCTACCACACGCCCCACCATTAAAAGTCGTTCGACTTCTCTCGAAGAATTCTAAGGATTTCCTTGAAAGATAACTTTCTTGAGCGAGGTGATTTACAGGTACCGGTATGGTTTACAAAAAATTCCTTATCTCTAACAAAATTTATTGACGATCCTCTGTCGTGTTAAACTTTTGACTTGATCTTTGAATCGATATAGGTGTATGGAAAATTTGCATGGGTGATTTGTTCAGTGCGCGCTCTAATGAAATAGCTATGCTGAACGACGAGCAGGAAGTAACTATTAGCCTAAGTGAGATCACAGTAAAGCGTGTTTTTTGTTTTGTTTTTTTTTTTTCTTTTTTCTTTCTTGTTTTTGTTTTTAATATATGGTTAGACAGACAAAATGCAGAATGTCATTCCGACACATTATTTCTTGGATAGACGAAGTGATTAGTAGTTGAAGCGATAGATCGCCATGTTCGGCCATTTTACAACCAAAACAAAATAAAAACTGACAGAAAAACAAATGTGCAAGTATAAAGTGGAAAGGTGACTAGTCAGCAATCAGAGAAACAAAAATGACACATGTATTTACCCTCTCTGCATCAAAGTAGACGTGTGTGTGCGTATGTGTGTGTGTTGTTTTTGTTTATTTGTTTGTTTGTTTGTTTTACTTCCTCATTTTCACTTTTTTTTAATATGTATTTCTGTCTGTGTGTCTCTGTCTGTGTTTCGTACTGTATGCAGCAGTTCAGCCCTAGGAGTAGGATTATCTCGTCTTTTAATTGACACTTGAGCAGTATGGTCAGATTAGTTTTCTGAACAGGAATTTGCTGAGATTTGGATATCAGTTTGTCCAAACAGAGGCCTCCCATGCATATGCTCTTTATATTAATTTTTGTCTTTTGTTAACTTTAAAATACGTACCGTTTACCTAAGTCCTCCAGTATACATACCCTATCGAGAAAACCAGAGGATTGTTGAGTTATGAAACATAACAGCAACAATAACACCAACAGAGCAGACTCACATAAATGAAGAAGAGAGGATTCTCTTAATGAAGCTCTATACTGATGGATTTTATTACGAATAAATTTTCGGCTTTCGACGCCCTCGTCAGGTTCAAGATGAAAATTTGTTCGTAATAAAACCCAGCAGTATAGTGCTTCAATAAGAGAACCCTCTATTCTTCATTTGTGTGTGCTCGAAAATGCTGCTCAAAAGGAATCTAAATTCTCTGAAAAGCAGACTGAAATCTTTTCTATCACTCCACGGTAAGATTCGAACCTTCATCATTTTAATCGAGAGCCAGGCACCAGAACATCTTGGTCATCCCTATCCTCATCCTCGTCCTTTTCTTTGGTTTCTCTTCGTTATCCCCTCCCCCCCCCCCCTTTTTTTTTTTTTTTTGTTGTTGTTGTTGTTCCTTTTTATCATATAACACAATGTTCACCTAGACAACAAGTGCAAAGATGATAGGAAAACTCCTCGTGTGGAGCAAGACAGGTGACGGTCGTCAGAGGATGAGTGTATTCTTTCACTAGATGTTTCGACATTTAACTTCCTTTCATCTTCTAGGACCCCGGCCACACCTGGGGTCATGACTCCCGATATCCGTCACCCACCTTTTTCTTTTTTCCTTCAGGGACTCTGTTGAGATTTGAACCAGTGCTATTTGAACTGGACAATAAGCGCAGTGGATAACCCCTAAATGGGACTGGCTCTTTCACATTAATTATTATAATAAAACATTGACCGACAGCAAATAACCAAAGACATCTTATTCCGTTTACTCAGCATCTGCAATGGATTAACCTGAAGAACATTAATTTAACCCTAAAAGTTCAACAGAGACTGACAGGGTGTGGGGGTTCCAATAAAGACACCAATGTAGTACATATGTATATAATAGCTGACTTCGGTCGTACGGTGGACTGCAGGCTGACTGCAGACTGTCTGAAGTCGAAACCGGTCCGGTTCGACTGAACATGTAATACCCTTTTTCAGAAATGACAGTAAAACATTATATACTATGAGATAATAGCCTAATGCGTCATCTACTGTGTTACTACACGATGTGCTGCTTGAAAGAGGACTAGGTCAATTCTTTGACACTCTCTAACCCCTGAAGTGTGGACAGAAGTGCCAGTGTGTTAGAATTCTGTAATGAGATATTGCACATTTTTTAAAATAAATTGCACGTTATGTCTAGAAGTGCTAGAAGTTTGTATACGATGTACATAAGAATGGCATTGCTTAAAGTCCCATAAGCATATCCTTAACTAGATGGATTCCTTTCCGCTTCTTCAGAACCACGCTTGTTACGCATGAAAAGTGCAATATTTCGTTTAAATTAATTAATTAATTAATTTGTTTATCTCTTTATTTTCAAATGAGGAGAAGAACGTGTGGTATATCTATTTAAAAAACACGACGAGAAAAGAACATTTTCATCAAATGGCGAATTTTTAAGAGGCTCTATAATTTATCTTTCAAACAGGTATGCGTGATTTCCCCCCCCCCCCCCCTTCGTTTCTATTTAGAGTCTCTGTCTATACCGCTTGTCCTTAATATAAGGAAGCAATTTGGTTGACGGTCATGGCTGAGATAGTCTTATCTGAAAGGCCTTCAAAAACTTGACCTTGACCTTGGTTGACGGTCAATAAGGCCCATTGGAACCTGCTTGATAAACTACATGTAAGCTTATATTAATTCATTTTTTTTTTCTCTCTCTCTCTTTTAAGAGAACATGTCTGTCACATACGTCTGCTCAGGCAGAACACCTATGAGGACTTGACGATCGTACAAACCCGATCAATTTCAAGATTTTCCGTTTTCTTTTCTGTTTCTTTTCCTTTTCTTTCGTCTCTTCTTCATGACCACAATACAACTGGAGCATTGATAAATGGGTGAGGGTGAGGAATGGGGGGGGGGGGTTTAAATAAAATGTAAAGCTAATGTGCCACGCATGTGACGCATGTTAAACTCTTTGGATATAGCTTAAGTGCCATTTTCGTTTGTTATTGTCTCGCCTACGTTACGTAGAAGAAGGGACGAGACGGAAAGAGTTGTGGGAAGGGGAGGGAAGGAGAGCAAATCAGTGTTTTCGGGTTCATTCAAAGGTAATAAAAATGGAGTCTATAGTGCTGTTTTGAAACAAAGAATTAGAAGATTCGAATCGTTGCTTCCATGGCCATAAACAGCTAAAGGCTATGCTGATCGAACGATAGAAATCAGTGAATAGTAAACTGATTGGGTATGTTCCCTGAATCACGCCCAGTGAGATCGATTCAAAGCATACGTGTCGAAGTGCACACAGTTAACATACAATTCTGCACATTTTATTCACACCAGAGTGAAAGAATAGACACTGCCCTGCCTTGTCATGAATTGATAATATGTAGGCCTACCATAACAAGCCAATACCCAAAATATTCTTGTTTCAAAGATTAAACTTAAATAATGTAAAGGGAAAAAAAAGTCATTTCACTTAAAGCAGAAAAATAAACAAACAAACACGTACATATATCGATGTGAGTTTGAAGTGGGTATTGAGGTTATGGTGACCTCACCGTAACAAAATCATAAAAATAATTTTAACCCTCATGCAAAGCACACTAAAATAAAAGGCGAATATATTCAAAAAAGAGTTGAAGGCCTAAGCGATGGTCTTGTTTGTTGCTATCCTTATTTTGTTTTGTTTTCAAGTTTACTTCTGCTCTATAGCTAGATTAAATCTGAATCTTCAAGCACCGTTTCCTTTTGCTAGGTTCACAAATGTCCTGGATCTATAGTTTATGACGATAGACGATCACCATAAACCAAATAGTTTGCTTTGACATGCAACGCCCTAGTTGAAATGACTTCGGTTTCTGTGTGAACATTCCTGGGAAATGTGCGACATATACTCGTACTGTAGTTTCCATGTCTAGGGAATCCTTTTAGCAGGAAACTTGATATATCAGACCTATAGATCTAATATCTCTCTCTTACTTCTAAGTATTGGTATAAATATTCAAGACAACATCAAGAAGTTCGACTGATTTTACGTACATGTAGTCTGTGATCATATGGACGAAGACTGGTGGCATGGTGCCATAATCAAGAGGTTAGACACATACTTCATCGACGATAGCATCTCCGGTTCAAATCATACTTGGAGGTCGGGAAAGATTTTTATTTTATTTTATGTTATTTTTATGGTGAATACAGGGTCCATTTTCTTCTTGACCATTGAAATCCGACGTCATGCCTTTTCAGACAGAACAGACAGAAAAAAAAAGAGAAAGTCCAACAATAACAAATTATTATACAGATTAGGAAGTCCTGTGAGAACCTTATGCACCTCACAGAATACTTGGCAGTTTGAAGAGTTGGTGGAGATGCTGCTGTCCAAGCAAACTTAAGAACCAACAATGACAAAATTCCAAACATTTCGTCTGATCAAATTGTGTCTGTATTAGAAATGAAAGACTGAAAACAACAACAACAACAACAACAACAACAACAAAAAGAAAGAGAGAAAAGAAAGAAAAGAGAAAAGAAAAGAAAGAACTAACGTAAGGGTGATGAAAGAGGAAAATTATTGTCTTGAAATAGAAATGCAGCATTTTTGTTATTATTAGGTCTATTACATGTATTATCCTCATTATTATTGCATGTATTTTATTTATTTATTATTATTATTATTTTGGTTTAGATATGCTGGAGACAACACACAGGCACTGGGCTACGTGCAATTTGCTCTCATGCAGAAGATGACATCATGAAGTATGTAAATAAATATTATGAATAAAACAAAACAAAACAGTAAGCTACTGTACTGGTAGACACTGTAAGAACCTCGAAATTTAGTGTTACATGTGTATAAATGAGTTGAAACTTCAGCCAAGAAAGAGAGTATAATTAGTAGAATATTTCATCATCCCATACCATAGCAACTATAAATTAAAGTGAGACAAGACAGAAAAAAAAAAGGAAGGTGTTGGGAGGAGGGGGGAGAAAGAGAAAAGAGGGGAGAGGGATGTGGTTCCGTTGTCACTGTTGCTCTTTTGACCATTTCAGCTTAGTCACGCCAGGAAAGCAAACAATGGGCAGCATTCCCCAGTGTTACGTACTTATAGACAATATCACCATAATAGTGGGCCGTACTGAGTATCGTAAAGTTATTGGAGAGTTTAGAGACGCATCAGTATAGAATCCTTAGCGATAGATCGAAGTAAATTAATACAGATTTTGTGAACATTTGGATGAAAATATCTGCACTTTCATTAAGGTTTAAACTCTGCTCATGGATATTGGCAAATTGTGAAGAGCTTGTAGTCATGAGGCTGTTTCTTTGTTCACTTATTTAAACTTCAGATATATCAACTTACATAGCCTACACGTATTAGTTTCGACTAAGACACTTAAAAGAGCATCAGAAAGTAAAATGTTAAAAACATTGCATATAAATCGATAGCTATTATCAGAATCACAAGGTTATTAAGCATATTGGCATGTCTGATATTATTATCTCATTTATTTTCCTCTGTGCATTAAAACCGCCAATTTCTCTGTTCAGCAATTCCCCAAAAAGACAGGCAGATGGAATGAGCGAGGGGCGTATGCATTATGGGTTTCTTGGTTTGATCATAATGTGTTTGAAAATATTATCTATAATTATGCCCCACCCCCTTTGCTCATAAAATAATAATAACAATAATAATAATAATAATAAATGAAATAAAGAAACATTCTAGTCTTCACCTAACTTTGTTAATGTGAGCCCCCGTGTTCCATGAAATATTTCTAAACTATACCATAGATATTATTTTTTGCATATGCAGACACAACTCTCATTTCCTGGCCGTTGGACACAGGTATCCACCGATGAACATTGTTATTTTTCATGTAATATGATCAAAAATGATAATGAAAAAATTAAAGTAGCTTCGCTAAGGGAATCAGTAGTCAAGTTGATTAATTTTCGATACTCATAACGGAATCGTTCCAGTTACCGTCATGACCGTAGCTCTCCTGTGTCTGAGTGAATCTGAAAGGAAAGTAAAGAAACAGCATTGTCCATTCGTGTTCACGAAGATCGAAATAGACTTTCCTTGTTTTGTAATAAGCTGTTCACGACAAGTGAAAGACGGTTATTCTGACGTGATCAGATACATAATTGCGTGGTAATCAATAATTTTACTATTGATTTATGATTTCCAGGACTTTGTATCGTTTGGTATTGAGAATACAATCTTTGCCGGCTTGTGCGTTACCGGCGACTTTCTCGAGAAGATTGATTCAGTGGAATTGCACACGTTCACATTTTGGTCACAATCCGCCTTATCACTTGAGCAAGTGTCATTGGTCGCGTATACATGTTCCGTATTTAAGTACATGTAGGCCTAAGTATAGCTTTAGATCTTGCGCTACAGGAGCCTGGTGGTCAAGAATTGGCTTTGCACAATCAGGTTTGTTTAGGGTCTAGATCTAGATAGATCTAGACTCCGGGTGAGAAAACTAGATCTAACTCTTCTTATAATATTACACCTAAAGTGAAAATGTAAATGATATAGATCTAGATCTAGTCTAGATCTACATTTAAGTTAATATGTTGTGCATGACAACTGATATAATCAAGATCTTGATCCTAACTAACTCTTGGTCTGGTTACAATTTTGGGGCTTTTACTCAACAGCAAATTTAACTCTGAAATTTTTTATACAATACAAACTGTATTATTTAGATCTAATTATAAATGGCAAAAATACTTTCTTATGATGAGAAGTATTAGGAATAACATTGATCAACTTTTCCAGTGGGATTCATTTAAAATTTTACATTGTCCCATTTTAGCCAAATCATTTTCTGCATGGGAATTGATTTGTTTCATTTTTTTTTTTTTTTTGTTCACAACTGGCCTGATGTTGAGATGTTCACATGTAATGCTTTATATTGGAATATAATGAGGATAAAATTTTACCACCATCTCATCTTCCTAGCAACTCCTGAATTCTTATATAAATAAGATAAATTGCACCAGGATGGCTTCACAACTAACAGTTTTGATGGAGATAAATAAGAGTTAGAAGCTTCTTACTTGATAGCAATCATCAATTGCATTTTACAGTCAGATTCTTTTGATAAACTTTATACTTTATTTTAATTAATATAATTATATTTGGTCTTTAATCCACCTCAATAAGTATAATAAATATCTCTTAGCATGACTTGAAACTTAAGTAATGAACACACTATCACAGTATAACTTATAATAAAAATTGCCTGGTGCTCAAGATTTGGCTTTTGCACAAACAGGTTTGTTAACATCTAGATCTAGAGAGTGAGAAAACCACATCTCCTTACATGTATACACATCGCCTACAGATGATATAGATAATGTAGATTTAGCTTAGTAATAGTATCATGTTATACATGATATTAAGATGCAGACTTGATCCGGGATCTTTGTCTTAAGACAGCAAAGGGGGAATCAGCAATCCATGAGCGGTAATCTGTTTCAGGTTGAATAGTTAATCCAAACCCTTTATTGTTGGTCATACAAATGTGGTCTATGTCAAGTTAAAGAAATTGCAATTAGCTTAAAAGAAAAAACATACTTGAAATTAAAAGGAATTGTTCATGTGCATTTTGTCATAATTGTTTATATTATACTATAAATGCATAGAAGACTGACAAAAGTTATGAAAAATCTCATTATATGTTTCTATGATGTCCTAGTATTTTCCAACAAATGCTGTGAGTATCATCATGTGTTCCAGAGTTAATTGGCTTTGTAGAAATAACAATACTTGTTCAAGTGATTCAATCAAGATCCTTGTGCACTAGCCCTTGTGCTTTGAGCACTCTGCTAGGACCTCTTTTTGCTAGGTCATAGTAGCATGAAGGGCTGCTAACACATTGGCCTTATAACTTGATGTTTATATTATATTTAACAGGATCATAGGCCATCAATCAATTCTGTACATTTAATAGGGTATAATCAAGATAACTTTCAGCTGAATTAGGTTATTGAATATTGCATGTATTTTAAATGAGCCTGTTATTATCTCTTAGATTTCTAACTCAGAAGTATAATAATTTGATACTATAAAGTCCTTCGGTATTGTTTCTTTTACTCCTGCCACTAAATGAAACGCGTGTGATCTAATTTATCATAGAGACTTTTCAGCAGTATAAATGTCATTATTATATTTCAAATTTTTTTTTTTTCAGGTTTAATTTGTAAAATCGAGAAGACATTGTCAGCCTCAGGAGTGATTCCTGCAAACTTTTCTACCAGTGTAACAACACTAAAACCAAATTCCACCATGCCTGTCACCAAGAAGAAGTTTGAGCGACTCCCCAAGACTGTGGTGCCCATCAACTACAATCTCAGGCTAACTCCAAACCTCAAGGAATTCACCTTTGAGGGTTCAGAAGAAATCAAAATAGATGTAAGCTATGATACACTAAGTTATATCTTCAAAGTCAGAATGATTATGAATGGTATGTTGTAATTGCAGAACCGGGTCAAACGAATTGGGTGGCAGGTATGTTGTGGACTTTGTTGAGGAATTCAAATTTGAATACCATGTGATGGCAAGAGTTAACCCTTTGAAAGTGAAAGTCTCATGGCAGATAAGTTGTAGTTAAGAATATTTTCACTAGACTACTCATTTCTCTTTCTCATCGATGTCTTTGTGCAAAATTTGAAATCACAGACTCATTTCACATGGTCATGATATGGAACTCATCAACTATGAACAAGTTTTCAGGTAATCCAACTGCTTCATTGCTATGCCAGTTTTGCAGTCCTGAGAATAAAAAAATCTGCAGTTAGTTTGATGAATTGACCAATTTTTTTTTTTCAAAATAGTGTCCATGTAATCCTCTCATATCAAAGGCATTATTTGCACTGTGTCTTGTTTGTCATTAAATAATACTTAGCAACGGACATCATCATTTAAATTCAGTTCATTGTGGTATAATTTCTTTTTTCAGTTGAAATCTCCTGTGAATGAGATCAAGCTGAATTCCAGTGAAATTGAAGTTCAAGAAGCTATCTACAAAGGAGGTAAAGAAAAAGATTGGAGTTTTTATATATTATTTTTTTGAAACACATAAAACATACATGAATTTGTTATCAGTTATGAAAGACAGGAAATTGCAAGTTGCAGCAATAGTTCAGGATGTGTTTCCCTTGCAGCTGTTGTTGTAGGGGTGGCTTTTATTTATTTATTTTTTAAAAAATATTTTGATGGAGTTCCATTTTTTTTAAATGCCAAAAATTGAATGTGTTGTCCCTGCTTGCAATATCAATAGTTTATTTTGTTTGTAAACACAAATTGAAACCATTTTCAAAGCTCTTAAAGGCATATTTATCAGTGAAGTAGTGATATAATGATAATTCTTTATTTCACCTATAAATTTGTTGGAGAGGGGATTCACCAAATGTGACTCCACAATCATTCAAACCAGTGAGATAACTGTCCACAATGGCATAAAGGCAAAATGAGAATAATTTAGCATCATTCAAATTTTCTTACGTAAACTATTTTCTCCATTTGTGCATTTTGTAACCTCATTCATTTTTTCTCCATATCCTTGCCTTAAAAATAAATGTGACCTTTTTTTTTGTGTGTGTGCATGTATTGAGGCTGCAGCGTCTCTTCAGTTTCATCTTGAGGAGTTGGAGCAAAGAAAAAATGTCATCTGTGGCAGTAGTTAAAGCCCTGAATCACAGATAAGGATTTCAGGATTCTTCATGCTGATTTATGGTAACCATCCTAACATTAAGATGTAATTTTACGATAACTTGGCATTACACCTAATCTTGTTTTTTTTTTTTTTTTACCAACAATACAGGTAATGGGCAAGAAATCAAACTCGACGTCACATATTACAAGGATGAAGAGGAAATTGGTTTGCAGCTGCCTTCGTCTGTAGGGGTAAGAATTTCCCATTGTTGAGTCCTGTCTATATTTTCTCCTAAATGGTTAGAATTTGTCATTTGTGCATTATGCCTGTCTGGTCTCCCTCCAGGTATATATATCTGTATTTTTTTTTTTTTTTTAACTTGTCACCTTTTTTGCTATTTACTTTATTACCATATCCTTACTTTAAGGCAGTTATTGAAGTTTTTAGGCTTTTCAGACTTCGCCCATTTGTCTGCAGGCTTTTAGGCAGATGGGCAAGTTTGACTCATGCATTTGCACTGAATAACTTGTTGTTTTCCCTCCCACAGCCTGAACAAGGTTCATTGAGTCTTAAGTTTACTGGTGAACTCAATGACAAAATGAGGGGATTCTATCGCAGCAAGTACAGTGTGGGTGAGGAGGAGAGATACGGAGCTGTCACACAGTTTGAGGTATGAGCCGTGGAAGGTGGAGAAGAACTCCTTCTCCAAAGAGAGATTTAATAAAACCTTCAGGGCTTGTGACTCACAGAGTTTGAATTATGAGTTTCTTAAAATTTATTGAAGACTTGTCAGAAGTATTTCATGTTACATTTATGCAGTTGAATAGTGTTAAAGTGGGATGAATAAATTGTAGTCAGAGAGATTGGGGTACTAGTTCTCTGAAACTGAGTAAACATTTGTCATGGAAAAAGTTGATGTAATATATAGAGCTAGTAACGCATCGGAACATAGTGAGGAGGAGGAATATGGAGCCGTCACACTGTTGAATATAAGTTTTTAAAGTTTAGAATATTTGTCTCAGAAAAGATTTGAGGTAACAGGTGAGTCTAACAGTGTCTTAAAGCCAAACTGGCCAAAGATACACTCGGAATTCTCAGTGGCTAATATTGCCTTTTAGGTCTAACACATATTACAGAAACGCTGGTACTTGACATTCTTAGGCCTAAAATAATTAAGATCTGTATTTCTACTAACATAAAGCTGAAAAAAAAACTACATTTGATGTTTTTCTCTAAAGGCGATAATAATTCAATTGTAAACTTGTAAGATTGTTTTATCTGAATTACATCTTAAAGGGATGACAAGTTAAAAAAACAAATGTGTTTTCTTTCAGTAACATTCAGTTTAAATCATCCAAAATACCAACATCAAGGTGGAAACGCTTTGCCATATACTTAAGTCACAGGGCAGTATTGGTTTGATGTTTAATATTAAAAAAAAAGTTTGAACAAAGAACTTGGGTTCTTCTCTAGTAAGTAGATAAATTTCAAATACACGAATTCTTCAGATGCTATTACTGTTGAAGCCTTGGACTTCTATGCTTTGCAGTGTCCTGATTTAAAGATGTGTTTTTTTTCTTCTTCGTTCAGGCCACAGATGCAAGGAGGGCATTTCCTTGCTGGGATGAACCGGCTGTTAAAGCAACATTCGATGTGACCCTGGTGGTACCCAAAGACAGAGTGGCTTTGTCTAACATGGTAAACACTCATGGTTGTCATCAAAATCTCTACCTCATTGACACCAGTCACAAATAAACAAGGTTCACTTAAAGTATCCTTTTTTTTTTTTTTTTTGGTTTCATTTCCTTCACACCCATGCTCAGCAGTAATTTCACTGACAGGACATGCCCCTGCCATGATTAACCTCTACAGCCATGAAAGCAAATGCCCATTTGGGCCTCAGGGGTATATTGTCCATGTTTTTTTGTCACTGAAAGAAGCAGTCCACATACCCATCCATCCATCTAGCCGTTCAGCCATTCATCATCCATTCATCCACCTCTCACCCATCCATCCATTTATCCATCCACCTTTCCATTCATCCATGCACTCACTCACTCATCCATCCATCCATCCATCCATTCAGTCTGTTGTATTTGTAGCTATTAAATCATTGCTGAATAAAAAGTTGTTCTTATGGTTTCCCTCCCATCGCTCCCTCTATATCACCTTCCACCAGCCTGTAGTATCGGAGAAAGATGCAGGTGAAAATCTGAAGGAAATAAAATATGAGACCACACCCATCATGTCCACCTACCTGCTGGCCTTTGTTGTGGGAGAGTATGACTACACAGAGGCCCGGGACAAGGACAATGTCCTAGTCAGAGTCTACACACCTCTAGGCAAGAAAGAGCAAGGCAAATTTGCTCTTGACGTAAGTGAAATATACATGTCATGTTTTACTGTGTCACCCTCACAATCAGCAGTGGTTTACCCACAGAATGTGTCAAGGCAGAGTCTCAAACTATCCCAAATGTTTTTCTTACGATTAAGTGAAATAAAGAGCTGTAAAGGGGCTGCATCACTGAGGAAAATTGCTTTTGCTGATCATGGGATCAAAACTTACGTCATCCTGTTGCTGGACATTTGACTAAAGTGTAGACTCTGGGGGAAAATCCAAAATGGTGGCTGTTTTCATGCGTGTCCATGGCAACCATGAAAATTTTACATGAAAAAACCATCCTAGAGTAAATGAGGAACACACTTCCAACATGTTTATAGTATTAAAAGAGTGTTCAATTCACAAAACGTGGATTTTGACAGTCACTGCCAACCTTGGCCTTAAGTTGTGAAATATTACAGATGACCCATGTCAGGATCATTATGAAAACAGTATTACATGTCATTTTATAAAAATACAATAGAACTGTCAGGCCTCCAGCTAGCAAAACAATTCAAGAAAAACAAATAACATAGAAATCTATAAACAACTTTATTGTGATGGTCAAATCTCTGCCAAATTTTCAAGCCCACTTGGCTCTTCGTCAGGGCAATAATAAGAACATATAAAATATAAATGGGGTATTGCTGTACACGAAAGGAAATGATAATTTTATGATTTGTGATCATTATCCATCTATACATCCATCCACCTCTCACCCATCCATCCACTTGATCATTGTGATCATCTTCCCAGGTTGCTGTGAAAACTCTACCATTCTACAAGGACTATTTTGGCATTGCTTACCCTCTGCCAAAAGTTGATCTCATAGCTATTGCAGACTTTTCAGCAGGTAAGAGAGAGAGAACTACGTCACATACGTTTTTTTTTATTGTCAAGTTCCCTAGCAACATGCTTGTTCTTGCGGTGTTTGACGGTTAGTAAAGATTGATTTTGATTTTAAATCAGTGATGTCAACCCTCCTACTTGAGTATGAAAATTGATTTTTTGAATGAAAATATATTTGTTGGTCCTAAATTTTCAGCTTTTTTACTGCATTTATATTTCTGTTTTTCATACAGTTATAAGCTTATATAGTTCTATGTAACTTGAAAAGATTTCCCTCCTTCTTTCATAAAAAAATTGAGATCCTTAGTAAACTAATAACTAATGAAGCAAATTCTGTTTGTTCATTTTTTTTTTTTTTTTTTACTCTTTAAATTAATGTGTGGGTATGAGT